>SCLG01000021.1:859565-882983 GCA_004367875.1 Oikopleura albicans
TTTAAATCTTCTTCCCGCATATCATTCGCATTTCGGTTGTAGTTCTATAAATACTTTTTACTAAACAACACCAGTTGGGCTTTTGTCTTAAAAATCTAAAAACAAGCAATGAGCATTTTTAGACATTTAAAGCATCAATCTTTTAGTATGGTCAAGTTTTTCATCCTCAATTATTAAGGTCACATTTTTTAGACTGATCCAAAACAAATTTGAAGTATAATTTGAAATATGACAATTGTCTATTTTTGCCTAAAAATCAAATACAATATTGAAAGTAATTGGTAGGTTTAAATCTAAAGGGAATATGTTAGACAATTACTACAGGAGCTTGGTTATAAGGCCAAGGTCTAAAAAACTGACTTTCGGCAAAATTTTTCGAATTTTTACCAGATCTTGGATTTTTTATATTGTTTATAATATCCCTAAACTTGAAAGTTGCGGGCACCCTACTTATAACCATTTGACAAAAACAATCCACCATAACTCTCTGGAGCTGGTGAAAATTAAAAAGACATGATTTTAAAGGAAAAAAAGTGTAAAAAGACATGATTTCTATAGAAAATAAATGTGCGAGCGGGGAGGTATTCATCCCAAAAAAAAGCTTTAAAAGACATGATTTTAAGCCTAGTTTTGTAATTTTGTTTCACAGAAATATTATTCTAACACTTATAAAAGTTTAAATCTTTGCGTTTAGTCATTATTTTGGATCAGTAAAAAATAACAAGCTGAAATAAAACATATGCGTTGAGCCGACCATATTCATATTTTTTTCTAATTTCGTTTTGTAAATTCGGTTACAAATGTTTATTTAAACATAACCATAGTCATGCCACCCATTGATTTCCAAAATATTTCCTTAAATTTGAGGACATTTTTTTTAAATAAGAGATGATGCAATAAAATTTTGGACTAGTGATGATAAATCTTAGTTTCATTCTGCAAATAGTGATCATACCAGTCGCTTTCGAATTTCATCCTAAATATTTTATGAGCCTGTTCCGGCGTACATGAGAAAACATTTTCAACAAACACACAAAATCAAAAGTCAAAAATTTGGGAAATTGGATAATTTATACTACCAACGGGTTTTCAGTACAGTCCTTGCGCTCATTAGCACGGACTTATCGCAATGAAGGCTCTATTTTGCGAAAAACAAAATGTCCCTAAAACGTCCGAAAATGGGCACTAGGATAATTTAGCCCCTGTTGGGAGTAATAATTGAAAATGATAATAAGACCTTTAGCTAATATTTTACCCAAAAAAGTGTTAAAAGCAAATGTCGAATATTTGACTTTTTATTTTGGTGCAATTTTATTAAACTCACATCAGACATTGATTCGGCCATCGCCTTTTGAACTTCGACTTTTTCGTCCATTTCGCGCATTTCGTAGAAATTTTTGCGCAATTCGCCCGGTAAAGGCTCTAATGACTCAATGAACTGCTCGAGATAAAGAACTGAAGACATCATCTTTTCACAAAGTGCCGAGATCTAAAAGAAAACGGGATTTAGACGATACTTAGAAAATTACATAGACGACTTTTTTTTCAATGCTTCCCCCATTGTAAACATGTATTCTATATTGTTATTCTAGACATTTAGTATTTCAATTCAACCCAAAAACGAAGCCAGGTTTTACGAAATGTTTCCGTAACTTTAAAACATCAAACAATATCAAATCTAGCTTTAAAATTTCAACTTATTTTCCTTCAACATGGAATTGAATATGCAAAGATATTTATGATCTAGCAATTGGCTCCAGAATGGATTCCCTATCATGAAACATTAAAAAAAGTTTTCACAAGGAATTGTGACATATAACTACTCAATATGCATTAAGGGGGTAAATGGTGCAGTATATTCTATAATGTTAAAATTGTCGTTTTGTCAAAGAAAATTCTAGATATTTTTTCGGTAACGCTTGATTTGTTTCTTTTTGTTTTCATTTTCTTTTTCAATCCAACATTCATGATTTCATAAAACAGCATCACAACAGTATTTAATANTCGAAATTGGGCAGACTTTCATCCGCAACTCAAAGAGAAAAAAATGAATTAAAAAAGTGGATCAGCAATAATATGCGTTTTAGCAATGAGAAGCGACTTTCAGCGTTTCAAAAAATTCAGACCAACGTACTGGCCAAACATTCAATATTCGTCACTTTGGCGGGACTAAAAAAATCTGATATGTACGGATATATTACAGATCGGCTAATTGACCCGTGCATCAGAAAATGTTTGAAGTTGTTAATACAAAAAAAAGTTAATTGATAGCGTTAGTCGTTCAATTTTTATGATGATTTTTCGGCTATACTTTTTTTCGAGAAATTGAGCCACATTTACCCCCTCTTAAGTAGATCTCAAATTACATTCCTCTTTAACTCTCAGGGGTCATGAACTCCCGGGAATTCATGTGAGACACTGAGTATTCCGGTCAAATTTTCTAGATTTTGAGGCAACATTCCGTCAAGAGTTCAAAACTCTTTTTCTAGCTAGCACCCTTATGGTTTAACCCTTATAAAGCCCGTTATAGTTAACATAATATTTTTAGTTAACATTGAACTTGATTCAACTATTCGCGGCGAATAATTTTTCTACGTCCTACGCTTTCTTGGATAAGGTGCTGTATAATATACAATGCATAATATACACTGTATATGTTACTTTTTTCAGCACGTGGTCAAACTAAGAATTCAATAATACGCCCCTCATACACAGGTCTTGAAACCGTGTTGTACATGATTGTAAAGATCAAGATAAAATTCAAGTATTTTTTAGTCACAGAACATATTTATTATGTTGCAGTAAGGTTTAGTTTTCGTTTAAAATAACGTCTTTCGAGTTCTTTCATCATTAGCTGATATGACTGGTTTCTGCCGGTGATTAAAGTGACTGATGTCCCTTGATTACCGGC
Source organism: Oikopleura albicans (assembly GCA_004367875.1). NCBI lineage: Eukaryota > Metazoa > Chordata > Appendicularia > Copelata > Oikopleuridae > Oikopleura > Oikopleura albicans. The sequence goes on from SCLG01000021.1 coordinate 862,477, forward strand.
CCGAGCTGTGCGACCGGACCGATGAACGTGGTTCGCGGCCAAGGGGGCAACGTCATAACTTATCACCAAATTACAACCATCAATATCCAGTCCACGCGCTGCAATATCCGAACATACAATTGCTGAATATTTGAATTAATTACAGTCCCTGTATTTTGTACAGTCAATACACGCATTTCTGCCGTTTTAATGTACACTCCCTACACCGATTCTGGTCGTTTTTGGTTTCCAACAAAACACGTCGAAATATGCGCTTAGACGATAAATTACACATCATCACAGGGGGTCTGGTTATATGGTCGAGCCCAAAAAACTGACTTGACCTTAATGTACTTTGAAAAAACTGACTTGACCTTATACTTATCTGAAAACATTTTTCCACAATAAGTTCTAAGTTTACATGTGTCGTTCTAAATTTACAGGTATCGTTCTAAATATACAGGGGGGCCCCAAAGTAAGGGCCCCCAAAGTAAGGGCCGCTCACCCAAAGTAAGGGCCACTACCCAAAGTAAGGGCCATCTTTTGGCACTTTTTTTTTCAAAAAATATTTTTCTCTCAAAGTAAGGGCCAAATGACTCGATTTTTTNAGAACATATTTATTATGTTGCAGTAAGGTTTAGTTTTCGTTTAAAATAACGTCTTTCGAGTTCTTTCATCATTAGCTGATATGACTGGTTTCTGCCGGTGATTAAAGTGACTGATGTCCCTTGATTACCGGCCCGAGCTGTGCGACCGGACCGGTGAACGTGATTCGCGGCCAAGGGGGCAACGTCATAACTTATCACCAAATTACAACCATCAATATCCAGTCCACGCGCTGCAATATCCGAGCATACAATTGCTAAAGAATTGAATTAATTTCAGTCGTTGTACCTTGTCAGTCAATACGCGCATTTCGGTGGTTTTAATGTACACTCCCTACACCGATTCTGGCCGTTTTTGGTTCCCAACAAAAACACGTCGAAATATGCGCTTAGGCCATTAAGTGTAAACCATTAGGTTTAAACTTAAAACCACTAATGGTTTGATCTTATACCATTTGAATGGTTCGCTCAGAACAAGTGCAAAAACATTTTTTACAATTTTCTTCGCTCAAAAATACATGATTTTATTGTAAAGACCAGCTTATAATACCATATTAAATACCATTAGACCTGATTTAAAAAATACCATATATGGTCTTATAAAACTTAAGTAAAAATAACATAATAAGAGTCTTATCATAAGGTCTTATAACAAGCTAAATAGCAGACCTTATAAGTTATAGGGTATAAGTTATAGCCCCTGTAATACGCTATTTACCTTTTAGTGTTCCTTTGGTGAACTTTTTTATTGCATTCTTTCGTTTCCAGTCTTCCAGATTCGAAGAAAGTTCGTCTGAAAAGACTCCCATTTCGTTCAATAGCTGATTTAGCGCTTTCGCCGACGTTACCGATTTTGTGAAAATGAGTGCTTTAGTATCAGTCGGCTCCAACAGTTTTTTAACCGCTTGGGGTTTTTCCTTGTCATTTTTCAGCCTAATGAACTCCTCGCGAAGCCCGCTTGGGGTCGTCCATCCGCTTGTGTATAATTTTGGGAAACGAAGCTAAATTTAATTTTTAATTTGATTTTAATAAAAAAATTGTTCATTAATTCTCAAACATTGCCAACATGGCTAAAATTAAAAGTAAAATGTTTTTTTGGCATTGGATAATAAATTTTGCCAACATAAAAATTAACTTTTAAATAATAATTTTCTTACTTTCAACGCCGATAAAAATTGCGGGTCACTGGCCAATGTTGCCGAAAACAGCAGTTTTTGAACTGTTCGACCTTTGATGACGTGGTCGATTTTTTCAAGCCATTGGCCAGTCATACGATCGGCTTCATCGATCACCAAATACTTGAGCCGCGTCAGTTTTAGGCCATTGTCGATGTGGTCCACAAGGCGACCTGGGGTTGCCACAATAACATCACAGGTGGCGAACATTCGAGTACCAATTTTTTCTGTTAATTTTGTATTTTCCTAAAACACAGGTTTTATCTTAAAAAAATGGTCCATCCTTCCATGTCATGGACTTAACAAAATGTGAAGAATATGATTTGAGGTTTTAAAAAATTGAAAAACGTCTTTTAAACCTTTAGATTTAAACCTTAAACTTGATTGAAATAATAATAAAAATCGTTAAAAAATTACAGGGGAGTCGGTTATAAGGTCAAGGTCTAAGAAACTGACACGAAACAAAATGTGCCAGGAGGANCAAAGTTTTCGTCAATTTACTTTGTTGAAATTGTTTTTTTATTCCGTACATACCCTTTGTTTATTTTTAATTTTGTTAATTTCACTGATTTTCGATAATATTTGAATAATACAGTCAGGTATCTCTAGATGTGCATTTAAGATTTCCGAAAAACGTGCACAACTAGAAAGCCATGCACATCTAGAGAGACAAGCACATCTAGAGAGACATTGTTCGTCGTACACACGGACAATTTGACCGTTTTAGTTACAATTTCCGGTTTTTGATTATTTTTCAAATTAAAACGTGTTTAAAACTTTTATTTCAATTTATTCAATTCAAATATTTTAATTTAAAAATTTTCATATCATGATAATTTTTCTATTTAAAAGTATGACTCATCCTTTTTGCGTTTTTCCCAAATTATCCAATTTTGATTGTTCAAAAACGTTAGTTTCCGTTAAACGCCACTTTGACACTTTCGCCCTTATTTGCAGTTAACCGCCACTTTTTCCAAGTAAATCGCCTACGCCCTGCGCAGTTAAGGGCCACTTTTGCAGTTAACCGCCAGTTGAGGACGCCGCCAAGGGTGGCGGTTAACTGCGCACCCTGTGTAGAAAAAAATGTGCCAGGAGGTCTTCACCCAAAACAACGTAAAAAGACATGGTTTTAAAGATTTTTTCCCAAAAAGCATGCTTCTCAAGAAAAAACTGACTTGACCTTAATGCCTGAAAAAAAACTGACTAGACTTAGTGCAAAAGACTGACTTGACCTTATAACGGCACAAATGGCTGACCTTATAACCAACCCCTCCTGTACTTCAGTAGAAAATACGTCATTGAAACACTTTACTTACAATGGCCATATTTTGTGCCCCAACAAGAAGATGAGTTTTAAGTTTTGTGCCTTGAATAAGTAAATTCAAAACTTTAAAAACTTGTTGTGCCAATTCGCGCGTCGGCAAGACAATTAACGCGCGAATCTGCGGAACGGCGCGCTTTATCAGACGTTGTAATATTGGCACCAAAAAGGCCAGCGTTTTTCCAGAGCCGGTCGGCGCTTGAATTGCATAGTCCCGAATTGGCCCCGTTTTCAACAGTTCGGGTATCATGGCGTGTTGCACCGGAAAAAGTTTCGAATATTTTAAATCTTGCAGATTTGCGAATAACTTAGGTGGTGATTTTTCTAAAGTACCGTATTATAAATTGTTGAGTGCCCTAAAGGGGACCAAATGGGTAATATCGATTTTTGTTTACTTAAAATTGATTAAAGAGGAAATTTATCGGTTTTTAACCGAGTGAAAGAAAGTTGTGAGCATTAGTGAACAAAAGTGAACTCGTACGTCTTTTTTAATGCGCACAATTTTTGAGAACATTAAGAAAATACAGTTTTATGAAAATCCCAAAAATATTCTTTCAAATGGTTAACAAAATCGATCAATTTCGCCCTTAACCGCGTTTAAGGGGTTGACAAATGGGTCACTCTATGGAGGTCTTTATCGAGCAAAACCGTAAAAAGACATGATTTCATAGATTTTTCCAAAAAAAATCATGCTTTTGATTTAACCTTAGTGCAGAAAAGACCAGATGTCCGATTACCCCTCTAAAAATTGCTTGCCGTTTGTGTTAACCTAAAAAACAAACGACCCATATACTTTATAGGCTTTATAATATATGGGTCCTTTTTCAGACCTTTTAAATAACCCTACCTGTACAAAATTCGATTAATACATAGATTAGTAAACTGGTATTCTAAAAAAATAACCACCTGAGGGTCAAGTATATCTTTAATATCCTCAATTGGCGGATCTGTGACTGAATCAGCGGCCGCAATTTGTGTTGCATTTCGACACCAGCGCGGAAATGCGGCGGCAAGTTTTTGGCGCTTTTCTTGCTGCAAATCTGTAAAAATATCGAAATCTTCATTCTCGACTTCATTACCCGGCTCCGCGCTAATTTCCGACGTTATTTCGGTATCTGATAAATCGACGTTTTCCGGTATCCTCTCGTCAATAGTTGCAACTTCGAGTGTGGCTTTCGGTTCAGAATTTTCCCCCACGTTTTCTTGATTTTTCTCATTTTTCCGCTTGGCTGCTCGAGCTCGTACTTTGGCCAAAAAGTCATTTTTAACCGCACTCTCGTTGGATGCTAGTTTTTCGTCGGGCTGGAATCTAGCGATACCAAACAACCCACCATTTGAATCCATTCTTAAAAAGGTCGTATTTGGTCAGAAAGAAATACAAAACTTGTTTTATTGCAAAAAATGTTCTTTGGCAAACGGACAGTGAAGAAAGGATTTTTGGGAAGAATACGATTTTGACACTTGGACAAAGGTCTGGATGGCAGGTTCATCTGGGGGACAACTCCCCCACCCCGAATTAACCCGGTACCGTAAATCATAGATTTAATAAATATGAAATTTAACCAATCGCGACCTGATATTGCAATTTAAGGACAATGATATTACTGATTAGTCTTGGCCAATCGGTGATCATTTACATGGCGTAATAATAATTACATTTTACCGCTTCATTTCGTGAGTGCAATTGGGAGATTTTTTTTTCTTCAGTCCATCTGTATCAAGTGATAATTATAAGTAAAAATTATAATCAAATATGTATAAATTATACATATATTTATATTATATATATATATATCTATACATAATATGCTTATGTAATACATGGAAATTGATCAGGGTAGTTTTTTTAGTTTACCCCACTTTCTCTGGAAGTGTCCTGAGTAGCACGTTTGAGTTATGAGTCATAAGTTATAAATAAGACTTAATTAAGAGTTAAATAAGACTTTAATATGACTCATAACTTATGACCAAACTTTTTTTTGCTTTGGAAGCACAAAAGATCAAAGTTTAGCATTAGCGTTTTTTTTTATTTCGACCAAAAAATAACGGAAAAACGGTCAAAGTACAAAAATATCAGTTTCTCGAATATGAACGTAAGATCGCAAAAATGAAATATGACTCCTTTTTGTACTTTGACCGGTTATTTCCGGTATTTTAGGGTCGAAATCGAAAAACAAAAACGCTGGTGCTAAACTCTGATCTTTTGTGCTTCGGACGCGAAAAAAAGTTTTGTCAGAACTCTAACGTGCTACTGAGGACGACACTTCGAGAAAAAGTGGGTCAAACTAAAAAAACGACCAATCGATACCGAATGCATATTATCATATAGCATGTGTACTTAAAAACCGTCTCCCAATTGATCATTGTCCCAAATGAATCGTCAAAAATTATACAGCTCTGAGGCAAATCAACAGTACACGCAAAAATCATTGAAGAAAAATGGCTTTAGTCTAGAATCAAACATAATAATCTAAAGATCGTCGAAGAGCATGACGGACACAATTTCGCCGGCTTGAAAAGATTGATTTCCTTCTGTTGCCGATGGGACGATGATAAGCCCGTTTGCTTTGGCACAGGAATTGATGTTAGCCGAGCATTGACTTCCGGTGGACTTTGCCGTCGGCAGGTCCTTATTTCGGGAGAAATCTGTAGGGCAGTTTTTGACAATACATAATGTGTATTGCGGAAAAGCCAATTTTTTGTATAATATTATTTAATATAATATTTTGGTTAATCAGAATCTCGGGTAAAATTAGTTTCTGATAAAGGTAAATAGGACAAAAATCTCGATCATCTATGAAAAAATATATTTTAGTTAACTCTTTTTCGGCGACAATCATTAATCAGAACTTCTGATTCATAAGCATTAAGACCAAAACAAATTAATACGGATATGATTGAAAATAAGACATTTTTTCTTAAAAAAATACGTTAGTTTGCCGGTGCAACACATCCTTCCTTGCGATATTTTTCCGTGAAGAGACGGTCTCTTAGAGACCCTCATTTTCTTTTCGAGAAAAAAAAACGAGTTGACAATTCTGGCATCTGCGTGTTGCAGAAAAAAATATTCGCAAAAAAATCCATCAATGACAGCACAAAGACAAATGTAGTTTTTCCCCGAAAAAGCTGTTCGCAGAAAACGTATCTCCTATAATTAACCCAGAAATGCTTCCTCAAAGCATATTCCTGCCATTTGTGGTTTTAACATAAATTCGGCAAAAAAGTTTTATGTCAGATGGCGCGGTGCCGAAAATTCTATGCGTTAGAGCGCTTATACGCTGAAGACTCCCGTTATTTGTTTAGCTTTTTAGCAATACCATTCTTTTTCTCTGAAACTACTTTCCTAAAATGCACCGGTGATATTCCGGTCTACTATCGAAGGAAATCGAATCTTCGATTGTGGCTTTAATAATAGTTGGTTTTGGTTTTTGGTTGGTCATTTGTTTCAGCGCCGGTTTGACGAAGAGGTTAAAAGTGACGGCCGAAGATGATGGATTGCCCGGAAGACCGAAAAATAGGACGTTTTCAATGGTGGCAAAAGTAGTCGGTTTTCCTGGTTTCATATTAACCCGACCGAAGTGAATTGTGCCGTCCAGGTCCTTTGTGATTAGACTTTTGATATAATCCTTATCGCCCATTGACACCCCACCGGACGTTATGATCATATCGGCCCGGTGTTCATCGATCGCCGTATTAAACGCATTTAGGCACTCTTTGGATAGGTTCAACTAAAACTCGACTCCTCGCAACATGGTTTAAAACCTACATTGTTATAAAGTCAAAGGAAACCTGACTTATTTTAAATGCAGTTTCTAAAACTTACTCGACCTCGTAAATTACGAGTCCTTAACATCCAAAAAGGTTGGTCTCGACAAATTAAAAAAGACATGAATTGTACTCCAAAAATGCCTTGAACTTATAACTTATAACGGTCGAAATCCGAGAGTTTTTTTCTAAACTTTTTGAAATTTGTTTCTTTATAATACATGTTTTTACCTGAAATACAATGACGAGTTTTCTGTCATCCACCCTGCAATACTTTTACTACTCCTCCAAGACGAAACATGCTATGAATTTAATTCCAATGGTAATCAAAGGATGGGCCTAGTGCACTATAGTGCGTACGTGGGATCCTTTGAAATTTAATTCGAATTATATTCATATGCAATTCATATAGCATGTTTCGTTTGGGCGTAGTAAAAGTTGGATGTTGGATGAAAAAAACTCGTCATTCATTTTGGTTGGAGCTTAATTTGATGTTTGTCTCTTCAGCTAAAGCGATAACAAACGATTTTTAGGTTCGAGAAAACGCGTTTATGTTTTTTTTTAGAACTTATCCACAATTTCCGAGGTAATCTTATAATATTAGGTTTGCTTCACAGACCTCTGTAAAACACCTTGTGTAATAATTCACAAATTTGCTTTCTCTAAATTTTTGAACCATTAACTTGCGGCTCATCCGGCAAAATACCGCCGTCAATTGCCTCACAAAACCCAAGCGCATTGATTGATGTAATTAGAACATGCCTATTTGAGTCATAAATTTGGCCATAGGCCAGTTCGGCATCGACTTCGACCACTTCGGCACCGGTCGAAAAAACAACAATCCGAACGAGACGCAAAACATCAATTTTCGCGTTTCCAGTTGTACAGCAAACGCCGATTTGCGCCGGTCCCATTTTGATACCGGGCGACAACAGTTTTTCGCCCATTTCTATGTCGGATCCGACATTACGGATGTCATTACCAGCTGGTACGCCGATAACGGACACTTCGATCTCCTCGCCGTCGAAACCCTTTTTCACGACTTTTTACGTTTAGAGATTTCAAGAATATTTTTATTTATTTTATGCAAATTATTTTATTCTATAATTGTAATTATAATACAATTTTTTTAATTGACTTGAACTGAGTGAGGGGAGTCTCAGCTAAAAAACGAAAAAGGCATGATTTATGTTGAAAAAATCTGACCTGACCTTAGTGCAAAAAAACTGATTTGACCTTACAGCGGCCAAAATGCCAGACTTTATAACCATCACCCACTGTAATAAGGTACAAAAACGTTTTAATTATAAATGTCCTTATAACATTGTAATTGTAGCGTACAACTTGTAGGTACCCATTGGGTACTACCCAATCTTTAGAAAGATGTGTCATTATATTTCCCTCAAGTTTTTAGAATTTTATTCGTCTAATAATCATATAACGGTTTTTAAAACTTGTCGACGTTAAATTTCTCATAACGTCCCTTTAGTATCTTCAACTTGAACGACGGCATCGGCTCCCTTTGGAATCGGTGCACCCGTGTTGATTCTGGCAATATATCCCGAAGGGACAAAAATTTCCCGTCGATCATCACCGGCCGGAATGGCGGCAATGACATTTCGAATGCCAGGTCCATCCGCCGACCTTACAGCATAGCCATCTTTAATAGAAGCGGGAAAGGGCGGCAGTGCGGTTTTACTATCAATTGACGTGCCCACTATTCGACCCTGAGATTCTCGGACATCCACTTCTTCCGTGCCCACTTCTCTCACACTTTCAAAAATCAACCTAAAATACAAATAATAAGGTAAATATAATATTCAATGAATAAAATATCAAACGAGTTAAAATTAATTTAACAAAAAGGAAAGAAAATTATTGTACAAAAAGACATTTTAACATCAAAAATCCAACAAACCATTTTATCACATTTTTCAAACGTTAGTGATTCTTAACTTAGCATAGCCTATGCAGCATAGGTAAGTTAACACTTTTTCATTTCTTTAAGGTTTGAACTTCTGACGGATTTCCGAATAAGTTAACATTATCGTAGGAAAGTGTTATGAAGCCATACTGTACCTTAATGCCTCTTGAACTGACATCATTGGCCATGGGGATTGACGTTCCCTCTCTGCCGGACTGTCCTTTATCGTCGTTTTCTATAAAAAAGTTTTGACGATGTTTTTCGGGAAATTTCGGAAATTTTCATAGATAATCGCCCAAACACAATTTAAAAACAAAAGTTTAAAAACCATGACAAAATTCTTATAATCCAGACTTCCAGAAAATTTCGCATGGCCCAAAAACTATTTGACAATGTAAAAATTATTTGAGTAAATCAATGCATTTTTTATGTTGAATTGTGCACATACCTTAAAGTTAACATGTTTTGTTTTGTGTGGACAGACATGTTTGACAGGTGAAATGCTGGGCATGGATGGAAGCGCGGCGCCGTTCATTTTGGAGTGAAGTTCTTCAATGTTCGAGTGGCTATTACGTAATAGGTCGATCGCATGCGGCAACTGATTCATAACGGCCTCGAGACATTCGCTAGATCCTTTCCGACTACCGGGAAGATTCACGATTAACGTGTTACCCCGGATACCCGCCGTTGCACTGAATTTAATATGTTTTTTTTTAACTTAGTTTACTGTTTTAACTAAAAATATAATCTACCCGCTAAAAAAAATTAAAAGTTTAAACTTTTTTTTTCTAGTTAGACTTTAATACAAAACTTAACCCATTTTGAGCTCCAAATGCCACATATTATATGTGACATATATGTTACTACAACACCACAAAAACGTGGACGAAATTAGAACCACTGAACTACTAAAGATTTACGGGGAAGTATGTCCGTTTTACCGTGATAACATGGCCATGGGAGTTTTTTTCAGCGATTCCGACATCATTGCAATGGCCAATCCGAGCGCTTCTTTTTGAATAACTTGACGGGTAGCCTCGGGCGTTACGTCACGCTTTGAGAAACCAGTTCCCCCAGTGGTTAAAATTAAATCAACTCTATCATCATCGGCCCAGCCAATCAGGGTTGATTTGATGTCTTCAATTTCATCGGGTACAATTTTTAACTCGTGTACAACGGCGGACACTGGCGTATCTTCGATTAACGACTTTACTTGGGTTGATAAAATCAAAATAGATAATGTTTTGTAAATAGAGTATTGAACTCCTACGTGCCCGTTTTTAATCTCTAGAAAGAAACCAAAACTAAAATATTGGAGTTTATAATTATGGATGTAGTGTTGATTTTTTTTATTGATGCAATGTTTACTTTCTTCATTAGAAGATTTGGTTATGTATGATTGGTTTTACGCGTTAAATATACCCGAAAACCATACTAATACAGTATTAGTAATACTCTATGGCTGGAGTAAAAAATCCAGTATGTTAACAACTGAAAATATATGGGAAAATAAAACTAGAAGATGTGAATTTCTACTCTTTTTTTTATTTTCACTCCGACCATATAAACTACAGAGGGGTGCTAAATAAGGGTCGTTTTTTTCCGATAAAAATATTATTGCTCCAAATAAGGGTCGCTGATTTTAACATTGTTACTCATGGGCATTTTCCACTAGCTTCTTGGTCCGTTTATGTATATAATTAGTTTAAATTGTATTACAGTTATTGTACTCCATACAAATTTAATTTCAAAATTGATAAAATAAAATATAAGACGCAATAAATAATAATTACGTCAGGTTACAACACTAAACTCGTCTAATAGTGGGTGTGCTTAATAAGGGCCAGGGTGCTTAATAAGGGTCGTTTTTAAAAAATCGTTAACCGACCCTTAATACGTACAGCCGCTGTATATGATATATTACAATATTTAACTTTTCACACGAAGGTCCGATTGGTATACAGAACCCGAGGCACCGCACAGTGGCTAATGTTATTATTTTTATATAATATAAAAGTTTTGAAATTTTCAAAACTTTTCAGCCCTTGAATTACAAATTGAATAGGCTTCACCCAAACGATCTTTACTTTTTGATAAACTAAGACACGAATCGGTGTCACTGATTCGGAAATTCAGAATTTTTAATCATCGTTGAACAATGTGAACTTTCTGCACTTTGACGGTTAATTTATTTCCNAAAAAAAATTTATTTGTATAAATTTTAACGAGTTTCTGAAGCCCTAAATCTTAGAAATTTGGCCATTTTATTTATCATTACATTCTACAACGGATATGAACTTTTCTCTGACGTTCTTTCACGAAAATTTTCAAATCATTTTAACCCTGAACCTTTAGCGTGGGACCGGAGCGATCTTCGGCCTCCGATGAGAAACATCTGTCCGAGCAAACCAAAATTGAACATTTTATTCTCTCACTCATTTCTCTATTATATTACTATTCTCTATTAATAGACATTTATAAAATAAAATTTAAAATAAAAATTGATTTTTGATCTCGTTTTTATTTATTGGAAAATCAAATGACGGGATTTGATTGGTCGACAGCAGGCAATCGAGTTTTCAATACAATGACGATTTCCTTTGAACGATTGAAAACTCGGGAGTTAATTTACCTGCTGATTTTTTTTTCTTATAATTTTATAATTTTTTTAACCTTCAGTATATATTTATTTTTTAAATGTAAATATTAGAACTAACTCGCTTTCAAACATCGACGGATAAAATATTTGTCATGTTATGCTGCAGAAATTACTAATTATTATTCTAATTATATTTCTAATTATATTCTAAGTATATTTCTGCATAATTTCAAATTATGCAGAAATATCTGAGCTAAAACATTTTTTAAGGACTGGTACACCACCTGAACAGTTATCTTGCATAACTTATGCTGCATAAGTATTTTCAAAAAAATGCAAGATACAGCGGTTGCGCCCACAACGCAACAGTGCGCCCACAACGCAACGCTTTTTGACCTATAGGTTNTATAATTTTTTTAACCTTCAGTATATATTTATTTTTTAAATATAAATATTAGAACTAACTCGCTTTCAAACATCGACGGATAAAATATTTGTCATGTTATGCTGCAGAAATTAATAATTATTATTCTAATAATAATATAATTATTATTCTAATAATAATAATAATAATATAATTTATATTTCTAATTATATTCTAAGTATATTTCTGCATAATTTCAAATTTATAAATATCTGAGCTACAACATTTTTTAAGGACTGGTACACCACCTGAACAGTTATCTTGCATAAGTATTTTCAAAAAAATGCAAGATAACTGCAAAAAAAATATGTTTATTAGTTAACAAATCGACGCTACCACCCTTAAGTCCTTCCAAGTTCATTTTGAATTATAAATCTAGAAAATTTCGATTAAACACGATTATGAAATAATGCTTGTGTTATTTTTCTAAGTAAAATGTTCTGAAACAACTTTTTCTGAGTTATTTTGATACTATAATAGTATCACAATTTGTACTCTATGTCCAACTTTTTACACAAGAACATGGATTTTTCGAGATAATTTTTACGGACCTCATTTTTATTTCATGATCAGCTTTGATGATACCAAACTAATGTTTGATTTGTTACTTGCTCTAAAACAAGACGCAAAAAACTGTTTAGGCGATTTTTGATATCTTAGTTTTTTCATCTACTTTCAAGGTCGTGACTGTCGCACATTTGCACATTTTTGGTGCTTTTCGTGAACATTTTTTTATCAGACTGTTTTCAAACATCGGAGAAAACAGTTTTTTGCGCCTCGTTTGAGCGGACCGTTTTCAAAAAAGATCAACTCAATAGCATCAAAATTATAAAACTAGATACGATATCGAATTTCGTTTTTCCCAAATTTCAAAACCTTGTGGGCGGTATGTGGTGAACGTTATAGGCTGTTCAAACCAATTACCTACTCGGAGGACTCTTCGAGAGTACTTAACAAAAAAACGCATATTAAGTCATCGTATATTATTTTAAAAACGCCCGTGATGAGCACATTTCTGCCACGTCCTATTTGTAAACAAAAGGCCATACCCGTCCTTAAATGTGCCATGACATGTCAAGTGACTTACCTAGTAGGGCAAACCCGTAACGCGGTTTGTCAAATACAGTCAGGTCCCTTTAGATGTGCACCCTTTAGATGTGCATGTCCCTCTAGATGTGCGTTTTTTACGAAAAATTATAAATACCTCTAGATGTGCGCCTTATTCAGGCCGACTTTTTCCCACTGTACCTTTAGATGTGCATGTTTTTTGTCGGTTTTTTTTCAAACANTATGACCTGTTGTGTACAAAATTGACGTACGATTATAGTCCTACAAATATTAAGCTTATATCTCGTAGTGCATTTGGTGATGGACGTGCGCACAACGCACCAGTGTGCACACAACGCACCAGTACGCGCACAACGCACCAATTTTTGAGAAACGAAAGTGGTGCGTTGTGCGCACATCAACTGTAATTCGAGAAGCCTATACCATGTAATGCATTTGGTGATCCGTGCGCCCACAACGCAACGGTGCGCCCACAACGCAACGATTTTTGGGAAGTGATTGCGTTGCGTTGTGGGCGCAACCGCTGTAACTGTTCAGGGCGTAGAAGGAAAGTAAAATTATCAAAAAATGGCACAATAACAGCCTAGGCGTAGGTGGAAGTCAAAAAGTTAGCAAAATGAGTCAATTTTGCAAGAAATTGCATTTTTAGCATGTAAAAAGTATTTTTTTTTTTTTGCAAAAAAGTTCTTTTGAAAGGTTTTAAAACTTAAGGAGGGGACATGCGAGTTGTTGACAAACTTATCTTGTCAGAAAATGTGCTCTAGCGACTATAATTTTGGATGAATTTTTTTCGACTTTTTTCAAAGTTGGAGATCAAGATCCAGTTAATACATGACTTTCATTTCTTGACCGATAACTTTTCTTATAGAGCTTTTAATTCAGCAAAAACGGAAATTTATAAACTACTACTAGTAGTCTACTACCCCTCGTTTCACATGAATATCCGCTGGGAAAAACATTCTTGTTTTACTTAATTTCTAGATGATTGTCTCTACAAAAAATAGAATAAAATAATGGAGAAAGACACAGTTTTCCAGATATTAGACTCGTTTTTGTTGTAAACGCAGCGTGTTAATAAGGCGCTCAATTGTATCATTTCCGATTTTTGAATTTGAGTCTAGCTAAAACCTGCTAGTTCTTCTATAATGTTTTATGAAATTTACTCACGGGTACTGTTCTAAAAATTATTTAATTCATATTTCTACGTATAAAATTGGTTTAAAAAACTGCAAGATAACTGTTCAGGCAAAAAAAATGCAAGATAACTGTTCAGTTAAGAAAAAAATGCAAGATAACTGTTCACTGTGTAGGCGGGTTTTCTTAAATGTAAATGATGTAATTTCGCAAAAAAATGATGAAATATTACGAAAATATGACGTAATATTGCAAAAATGCAAGATAACTAGCCGCAAGATAACTGTTCAGGTGGTGTATGACTTGCTGTTTATGAATAAAACCAAAAATTAAGTAATTTATCGTAATAAATACGGTCGTTTTGTCAAGTAACTAGGGTTGGCTCAGTATTAAGGGTGGTAGGGTCGCGTTTTCACAAAAAAAATGCCAAAAAGAAATCTTCATGTGGACAGGGCATACATTATATAAGTTTGGGAATACGCTGAGCACCTATACATGTATCCATCCTTTGTGATTCATTTCCCGTTGTTTTCGGGACAATAACTATTGGCAGTGAACTTCAGTGAGACCGTGAACTTGGCACTTCCGGTTTTTAAAACGAAAATGCCGAATGAATGGCTTTATAGATTTATTTGCGTTTTTTTTTTTGCAAACCCTTCCTTTAACAATAAACTTTTACTTTTTGAGAGAACATTTTGGAAATATTTTTTTGTTCGTGAAATAATGAGTTTTTATTGTTTTGTTGAACTTTCAACTCAAAAAAAAATATTTTTTGGACAAAATTTAAAAATGTTCTCTATAAAAACTGATGCCAAAGAACTTGCAATTGGATTAAAAAAAATTAGATCGTTAGAGTTTGCCGTATTAACGGTATATGCAATATGTACTTTTTGGACAGTTTTTTGTGAGTAAAAATAATGGTAAATCGTGATTTTAGCACATAAATTATGTGCTAAAATCATTATGCGGTCTTTCGTTTTCACGAAATTTATTATGGAGTTATTTAGAAGACTTCTCATGATAATAAAAGTCAAATTAATTAAAAAACAAACACACAAACAAATTTTCGCAAAAAACTCTTTTGTGAGCGATTTCCCATTTCACCCAATATTTTGAAAGTTTGAAATGCTCAAAATTTCTAGATTTTTTTGTGGAAATCAATTTTTTGCACTTGACCTCATTTATAATACCTTCTAAGATAACTTGGAGCGAACTATACGTACGCAATACGGTAAAATAAAAAAAATATGTTCATTAGTAAACAAATCGACTTAAGTCCTTCCAAGTTCATTTTCAATTATAAATCTAGAAAATTTCGATCAAACACGATTATGAAACAATGCTTGTGTTATTTTTCTAAGTAAAATGTTCTGAAACAACTTTTTCTGTGTTATTTTGATACTATTGTACTCTATAATGTCCAACTTTTTACAGAAGAACATGGATTTTTCGAGATAATTTTTATGGACCGTATTTTTATTTTATGAGCAGCTTTGATGATATCAAATTAACCTTTGATTTGTTACTTGCTCTAAAACAAGGCGCAAAAAACTGTTTAGGCGATTTTTGATATCTTAGTTTTTTCATCTACTTTCAAGGTCGCACATTTGCACATTTTTGGTGTTTTTCGTGAACATTTTTTTATCAGACTGTTTTTCAAAAAAGGGTAGGGGGTAAATTGGCGGTAGTTCTACCGCCAATTATGAAGGAAAATTGGCGGTAGTTCCAACACTACCATCAATTTACCCGCTTCGCGTAACTACCGCCAGTTTCATGTTAAATAAATTATTAACGATTAATAATTGGCCGATCCTACTGGTATCAAAATGTTCATAAAATGTATTTATTCTAACTACCGCCAGTTTACCCGCCTCCCAAAAAAGATCAACTCAATAGCATCAAAATTATAAAATTAGATACGATATGGAATTTCGTTTTTCGCAAAGTTCAAAACCTTGTGGGCGGTATGTGGTGAACGTTATAGGCTGTTCAAACCAATTACCTACTCGGAGGACTCTTCGAGAGTACTTTCCAAAAAAAAAAACGCATATTAAGTCATCGACGATGACTCATCGTATAAAACGCCCGTGATGAGCACCTTTCTGCCACGTCCTGTTTGTAAACAACAGGCCATACCAGTCCTAAAATGTGTCATGACATGTCAAGTGACTTACCTAGTAGGGCAAACCGGTAACGCGGTTTGTCAAATATAATATTCATTTAGAAAAAATTGCCTTAGCTGTTGGTAAAAAATGCGTTGGCCAACGTTTCCAACATTAGACCATACAAAAAAAGTCTGTTAGGTCTTGGCAGGTTAACTTAAGTTTTCATCAAAAACAGTGAAAGGAATGGTTTTATAGATTTTTATCATCCGCGTTTAATACGGTGCGGCCCGCATCGTGCGGGGTTAGGTACTCTTGTAAGATGTATTGCAACATGTTAACAAATGAAACAAAAATGGAAAAATCCCNGTTATTTTATTCGTGTCACAAACTATCTCAATCCTTGATTTGCCCTCAATTTGTTTTTCTTCATTTCTAGATTAACAAAATTAATAAGGAAAAAACAAGGAAGAACTTTTTGTCTCTCAGTCAAAAAAAAAATCTCTTTCTTGATTACTACTGTCGCGTGTGTCGTCGGAGATCCGGGATTGGTCAACTGAAAAAGCGATTTTCCAAATCCATTTTATTTTTCTTACTCAACATTTGATCAAGAGGTCGGAAAGCAGCGAATTCAATTTTTGTCTATCTTTTTTTTTTTACTTTGGGCGTTATTTTTTTTCTATTTTGTCGCACGAATTTCGACGTTTGTTTTGCGACAAATTGCGGAAATGATCGAGGATGATCAAAATCAAAACAATCTTAATGAGGCCGAAAACTCCCTGCTAATCAACGGTATCAAACAGGAGCGATTGGACAAGGGGGACATTGCTGCAGATTTGAAAAGTAAGATTTTTTTTTACCATTTCAAAAAAGGCTAGTTTAGGCGTTAGAGAGCAAAAAAGGTGTCAAAAAGGGGTATATGACGGGGGCCCCCAAAATCTCGAATTTGAATAATTTTTTTTGGTAATTTAAGCATCCCATCAGTTTCTCCACATAATCAACGGTATCAAACAGGAGCGATTGGACGCGGGGGACATTGCTGCAGATTTGAAAAGTAAGATTTTTTCACCATTTTATATTCCATGTATTTTTGGACACACTTTCTGTGGATTGGTTGATAGCCCTGGCTAGCCAATAGACTATTGGAAATAGTGTTACCGGCTGAGTTTCATAAAAATCGCCCGAGCGTTTCTAGATAATCTAGAAAACAAATTATTTTTTTGTAAACTTCTGTATTGGGAGAGCGGTCGACACAAGTAAGAGACACCCTGACAAATTAATCGAAACATGATTTTATTTCCGTTATCAAGACTAATTAGCCATTGATTGAACCCAAGAAACCCCACAAAACAAGTAATGTGGAATTAATAGCTTTCAAGCACATGTTTTCTGACATATTTTCTCCCAAACTGTAGTCTAGTAAATGGCTTGCTAGCCGGCAAAAATAAAATTAATCCCTTACCTTACCCACTTAACCGTTTCTAAATTTTTGTTTTTGTGGTCAAATCGACCAAAAAGTGTGAGAAGAGTAAATGAGGGCCCGATGATAACGGAAATAAAATTGTATTTTTGTTTGCTCTCCGACTTTGTAATCGAATATTCTATGTTGGTTTTCGACGGTTATTTATTTATTGAAGAAAAAGAACTCAAAAATTGCGTTTTTTACACGGGTTTGAAAAACGTCCGGGGTCGTGGTTAATGCTGTATCTCGATATATCGGCCGAATCTAAGAGGATTACTCTGTGCCGTTATCTTGGCATACAATACTATATGGTATACAGTGTAATGGTCTACAGTGTATGTTTTTTGTATTTAACGCAATATTAATGAAAGATCTCGTTGAAAAATATTGTTCATTTTCAGTGAACTTTTTCGTTATAAAAAGTTTCATGATTAATCTCGAGTATTCAACTTACCTTATGCTTGTTTCGGGTGATTTTTATTTGTTTGTTAGATTATATATTTCTTACAGCGTTTTCTATATATAAATGACTTTCTTTAAAAAAAATGATTTAGAAATTCGAACACCGGAGATTGTTCAATATCAAGAGCAGTCACAGGCAGCAGCCCCGCACGTTCACCAAGATGTGCAGGATCCGGAGTTAGCTGGGCATGGGGCCGTAGCCCACTGTGTTGTCCCTTGGAATGTCCCAGCGGGAAATTACGAACCGCATGCCGCACACGAACAAACACCACGTGAGGGAATGATGATGCGTGCGGGTAGTGCCAATTATGACACCGAGCCCACGTACCCCGTGGTCAAATCAGTTCACCGTGAGCCACCGCACCNTTTATTTATTGAAGAAAAAGAACTCAAAAATTGCGTTTTGCAACGTCCGGGGGTCGTGTTTGGGGGTTAATGCTGTATCTCGATATATCGGCCGAATCTAAGAGGATTACTCTGTGCCGTTATCTTGGCATACAATACTATATGGTATACAGTGTAAATTACACTGTATAATGGTCTACAGTGTATGTTTTTTGTATTTAACGCAATATTAATGAAAGATCTCGTTGAAAAATATTGTTCATTTTCAGTGATTTTTTTCGTTATAAAAAGTTTCATGATTAATCTCGAGTATTCAACTTATCTCTGCTTGTTTCGGGTGATTTTTGTTTGTTTGTTAGATTAGATATTTCTTACAGCGTTTTCTATATATAAAAAATGACTTTCTTTAAAAAAATTGATTTAGAAATTCGAACACCGGAGATTGTTCAATATCAAGAGCAGTCACAGGCAGCAGCCCCGCACGTTCACCAAGATGTGCAGGATCCGGAGTTAGCTGGGCACGGGGCCGTAGCCCACTGTGTTGTCCCTTGGAATGTCCCGGCGGGCAATTACGAACCGCATCCCGCACACGAACAAACACCACGTGAGGGAATGATGATGCGTGCGGGTAGTGCCAATTATGACACCGAGCCCACGTACCCCGTGGTCAAATCAGTTCACCGTGAGCCACCGCACCGCCGCTTCCCGCTCCGGTACAATGCGCTGGGCCGGCTCAGCCCGGGTCGTGCGGCCCAAGCCACGCACTGCATGACCCACAATTTTACGGCCGAAGAGTACCAAAATTATACCCAAATGAATCACCATCAGTTCATGCGCTCCTATGGGCGCGCCGAGCACTACACGCACCCNGGTTCATATGAATATGGGACACTCGATTTCATCGTAAGTCATTCAACCATTACATTCAACTCCTGTCTCATTTGATTAAGCTCATTTTTAGCGGTGTATTATAAAATTTACTAATAGATCAGTACAGGGCTTAAATTCAGGATGGTACTCTCAATTTGATTTAAAAAAAATGCAAAAAGAAACCCATTCCTGGAGATTATTATATATTATCAGTTTGGGAATGCAGTTAGTTCCTTTTCCCGTCCTTGGTGAATCATTTCCCATTTTTGTCCGGATCATAACTATTGACAGTGACCTTCAGCGAGACCGTGAATTTGGCACATACGGTTTATAAACGTTCATAACTAATTAATGACTTGATGGATTTAGTTTTTGTTTGGTAAACAGTTCCTAACTCTGTCCTTATTGAAATTAGTATATTTTAGTGTTTTTTTTTTGCGATTTCAACGAAAAAAGTCTTTTGGACCAACTGTGGAAAAATTATCAATACCAATTCATGCTTAAAAACTTAAATCATGCTTAAAATTAGGTTACTAAAAAATTAAACCGTTAGGACTTGCCGTTGGACTTTTTGGACACCTTTTTCGATTAAACATGATAGTATTGGAACCGTTTGAATCGACCTATTTTCTATTCCGAGAAATTTCCCATTTAACCCAATATTTTTAACTTTTTAAATGATCAAAATTTCTAGAATTTGACCGAAATTGTTTTCGCACTTGAACTCATCCATGCTATCGTATCATGGCTGAGTATCATTGATACCTTTTTCGATTACTTGAAGTGAAATATACGTATTGAAAACGGCAAAATAAAACATCTAAACAAATCGACCGTTCTAAACAAATCGACCGTTCCAATGGAACGGTTCCATCCTTTGGAAAGAAAAGTCCGAGTGAACGAGTTCAGAACTTTCTGGAAAAAACCGCACAAATCAATTTTTTAATCATTTACAAACGATTTTTTTGAATGACAGTTAAATTTTAGGGAATATGGAAAATCAAAGATGGGTCACGTTGCTATGGGGCATGGCCAGCCGGAGGAAATTGAACCTACGTATCTTCGAAAAGAACTTGGCCATCAGGGACACCATGCTACTCCACCGTCAACCGAAAAGAAGAAAAAAGAAAAGCAACGGTAATAATCGCCCCTGAGTAGTAAAATAAACATCACAATTCAGAAAACCATATCATCGAACGGTCTTCTCGGAGGTTCAACTGTCCCGTCTCCATTCCGAGTTTGACAATAAGAAATATTTGTCCCTGACGGAAC
>SCLG01000021.1:888739-907298 GCA_004367875.1 Oikopleura albicans
TATCATTTTCTTCCATATTTTTTGAGTTTCACTGTTAGATTCTATTGTAATGGTTATGTTGACGAAGCGGTTTTCGAATTCTATAACCCGACAACCCAAATATCTCAAACTGCGAACATACAAATGGATGGATCCTTATTTATTCTGTTTCAAACAGGGGAGATTTCAAGGCATTTATAAATTCCTTCCAACCCGTCTATGATGTGTCTTTATTTGATGAACACAATAACCACCTACCTAAGTAAGTTAACAAAATTCAAGTTAGCTACTAGTCGCGTCAAATTCTCCGCATACGCCCTACCTAGGTAAGTTAACAAAATGCAACTATATTAACAGCTTTTTTGCCATTATTTTGTATCACATTTGTACCTATTATAATAATTTACTAGGCCTCGCTTCCCGGTGAATTTAGGTGAATATGTAATGAGAAAAAGTTTGACATTCATAAAATACATTATTTCAATATTATTTTTCACAAAAAAACAGTAAGGGAGTTGAAGTGAAGACATAAGATTAAAATAAAGAGTCGTGACATGAATTGTTAATGTACTAACACGTTTAAAATTACGTATTAAAAAACTTTACAGTAAAACTTTTACTTGTTGAAAACATATTTTTTGGCGGACAAATTGAATGACAATATTTGAGAATTTTGTGATATTGTTCCTATTTGCGATTTGTAATAGTACATCAGGTACGTACGAAGTCCTCGGCTAATTGGCGATTTCAAAGCTTTGAAGGCATTGCAAGGCTATAAAGAGGCTTTCAAATACGAGTTGTATAATTTGGAAACGCATGCTAAATAAAACTCCCTAATAGTCCAAAATTTGTTCTCCAAATACAGTCGGTTTTATGCAAAACTTATGAATTCGCATTTGGATCATAATGAATTTGTCTTTTATGTTTTTTTTTTGGTTGCTCATTGATTCTCTGAGCGTGTGTGAGTTAAAGTTTAGTTTGAAAATAAATTAAAACGCCATTTTTAAATGCATCCGATGATAAAAAACGAAAATTAAGTGAGATATCCTTACAGTAAAGTATATTTATAGCAAACGAAAACTGCATTAATTTAATAACCGGCTCAGAGCCGCACAGTAAGAACTCTAAATTATTGTATTACTCTAGTACCAAGTATATTGGGCCAAGTATATTATTGGCCAAAAGGGACGAAAAATAATCAAATAACAGTTTTAAAAATACAACAGCTCGTTAAAAGTGATCAAGAACGTATAAAATGTAACCAAACATTTTATTTTAGAGTTTTGGGAGCATAATAAATTTCGTCTGGCTTGTTATTTTATTATAAAATTACCAAGTACAGAAGACTTCTGTCAGAAGTGGTCAAAAGTTACCTTTGTTCACATACTATGAATATTTTTTTTTAATTATTTATATTTCGACATTTTTGAGTTCTTAAATGAGCGATGGTTATGTTGGCGAAGTGGTTGCCGAATTTTATAACGCACCAACCCAAAATTATGTCAATGTGCACATACAAATGGACAAATCATTCTCATTTTGTTTCCAAGAGGGCGATCTAAAGACATTTAGTAATCGGTTTCAAAACGTGAACAACTAATATAAAAAGTAAAGTTCATCAGTTTCAAGAAAAAAGACCAGTCTGAGCCCTTAACCATGTCTAAGATACATCTAAGTATCATATCGTAGTTATGTGTTCATATGCTATGGACATATATCCGGATATTCTCACGCATATTCGAGCGCATCTCATTATTTTTCTGACACCGATTGTCATCAAAACGGCATCAAAAAGACGGTATTTTTAAATACCCCATTAAGGGACCTTAAAATTCTTTTATAACATCATATCGCGAACTTAGGAAAAAACTGGATTACCCAACGACAATTCACGTTTGAATTCTGCGGTTAAGTTACTTTTGTTCTTTCGAAACCGTCGGAAAAAGCTTTCGATCGATTTATACAAATGACTGGGTAGGGACTATAGAATCAACCGGGCCGGCTTTTGTGTGTACAACTTGTCAGGGGTTATGTCCCTCTGGAGCTACCAAATCCCAAATAGTCGGGGTAACTGGCGATGGCCAAATAACTACAAATCCTTTATGCTACTGTAAGAACTCGCAACTATGCCGCTTTGTTGTTCCCACGTCAGGTGAGTACTCTTTTGTTTTCCAGGAATTTCATCCGGGTGGTTAATAAGGCTTATGACTCATAAGTTATGGCCCATATGTCTAGTAACTAAGTTCGTCATTCTTTAGAGCCACATATTTATATTGAANCATTGCACCAACAATCATGGCTGTAACTGTCAAACATTATCTGCTGAAGAAGCTTCTGACAATCTGGAGTATTTGAAACAAATTGGATCAAGTATTGGCGGAAGCTGGGAAATTTTTGGACTTTCTGGTATAAGAAAGGGTATATTTTACTGTGAGAAAATACGCAATACGAAACTATCCGTTGAGTGACTTGAATCTAGCGGCCATTTAAGAACAAAGAACTGTTGTGTGTTGTTCAGACCATAGGTCTTTAAGCGTATCAGGAACATCTATTAGGGGTTTGTATTAAAAATATCCCTAAAAAGTCAGCTAGCTGGTGGTGGTTATGGATGGGTAATTAAAGATGACTCAAGTGCTTCGGGTTACGGCCATTGGATCTGCTGGATTATAAAAGGTACCGTGTGGTACCATGCTGTCTAAGCCTGCCTGGAAGTGTCTATATTATGTCAGCAAAACCAGGGGCAAAAGAGCGTCCCTGACAAAAATAGATACTGGTGTGGGTACCCCCCACGTTAGAAGAGTTTGTCACCAAACTGAACGGCACTCGTCGTATGTTGAAGAGTCCCATAAGTTATGGACCATAACTCAATAGACGCGTATACGACAAGTCCCGTTCAGCTCGGTGACAAACTCGTTACCCACACCAGTAGATTAAAACTATAAATAATTAAATTATTTTGAATAGCTTCAGGTGAAACATGTGGTGGAACTCAAATAATCATATAATAAGTTTTGTTGATGACAATTTGTTACAAAAATTAAAGCTTTGATAAATGTTGTTGAATTCAAAACATGGTTACGTTTTGGTTCCTTATATGGTTGTAGTAGAGGGCGCTTACGGGCCGCTTTCTAGTAATTAGTTTATGGGAATAAGAATTTTGTAAAAACGGTCGACTCGTCTTCCGACTCACCCTATTTGTACTTATAATAACGGGTTTTTATTACGATATTATTATGCATTATTAGTCTTTTATTGAAAAATAACTTTTTTTTTATTTTTCAGCGTCCTATGTAAGTACATGTTGTTCGAAAGTGGTCCTGAGTGGAACGTCGATTAGAAACTTCTTACATGGGATTTACATTTTCGATGGTATTTTGTTAAATGGCCATGCGGTATATATGTCGATTAATCAAAATTATGCGATCTGGTTCGATGGAAAAACAATCAGCCCAGGTGAAAATTTTAGTTTCGATGTACGAAGGAGGGTATTTTTTTTATGGTCAAATAAGCGTTTCAACGTGTTTTCAAATGATTTCATAATGTGACCTTAGTAGTATATTGTAAAGAAAAAGTGTTACTTTTAGCACATAGACTATCTGACACATAGACTATGTGACACATAGACTATGTCACATAGTGTTACTTTAAGCAGTGTTACTTTAAGGTGGTGTATTAGTATAACATGATAATCTGATATTCTGTTATACAAAAATAAAAAAAAATTACAAAAAATGACAGTACAGCTGCGAAACTGAATTCGATTGAATTTTTGGCGAATAATCTTGGAGACGGAGGCTTTATTGTAGCAAAAATAAATTAAATATAAATACACCGGGTGCGCAGTTATCGGGCGAGTTGGCCCGCTCGTGCTGTTATCGGGCAGCTTTGTGCCCAAAAAAATATTAACTTTTCCCCCTCCGCCCTGCACAGTTATCGGCCACCCTGAGTAGTTATTTCGCCTACCCACTGCGCAGTATTATTCAATTTTCAAAATAATAACTTTTTGGACTCTTTTTGTTCATTTTTATTTTAATTCTACAATATGGCCTATTTTGTATTGCACAATTCCCCGCTCGTGCTCTTATCGGGCGGGTTTTTTACATCTTTTTCCCTATTCGGCCTACGCCCTGAGCAGTTATCGGACACCCTACGGAATTATCGGGCGTTTTTTGTTGCGAAACCCGCCCGATAACTGCTCAGTCGCACCCGGTGTAATAATATAATATAATTTATAAGGGTGGATAATTGGAAAACGTGAACGTCTAGTTGAAGAGCAATACACAATGGGCTTCGTGCAAAACAACTATAATATCGAATGTGAAGGGTGACTAATTGCTCGTAAATTTATAATGACTTTTCTTTACAATCGAAAAGTGCAATCTGCGTAGCGTGAAGTAAAACTCGGAGTCGAGGCTGTATTCGTATTTGACGTATTTTATTATAAAAAGAGAATAATATTGAGACCCTTCTTGGTCGGGCTCATAAGACGAAGTGATTTATATTTTGTGAAAAGGGTTTGACAACAACGTTTTACTACACAAAACAGTGTGGTTTAGTCGATAATTGACGGATGTGAATTGAGTGAAAAACATGTTTCACCTGATACTTTTTTGAGCGTACAATAGAAAGCTCGATGAAAAATTCGCGCGAAACGCGGCAGATAAGAAAACACGTTGTTTAATTATTTGTAACGTAAAATATACTATTTTGGCCATTACAAATTGTCCAAATATTAATTGAACTTATAATTTGTTAAAAAATTTTAATTTTAGAACATTTTAAAATGATACGAAACATTTTATGATTACGGCAGGTTGTTTCATCTCGCTTTGATCGTGTCTCTCTGTTATAACGATCGGACAATCACATATATTCCCTCGTGATAATCTGTAACGTGCGTTTGTAATTTCATAAATATTATTTTAATATTTATTTCATATAATTTGATTTTTTGCCACCCTATCTCTGCCCGGATGATGACAATAGTGGCTGGAAAGAACTGCTTAACGATGAATGGACAATTAACGGAAATATATTTGTTAACTGCTTTTCTGGTAATATTTGTATATAGTTAACTGTATATTAATATTTCACAATGCGCATTGATATTTCACGGCTTCTAATAAGTAACGAAGTGTTAAATGTTTTTTTAGAAAAAGTTAAACTTTACTACATTATTACTTTAGTTTTTGTGTAGCCAAATCCACACGGTGTCCCAATACATTAGCAAATACAATTTCTAAGTTAAAGCAATCACTATCTTTTTAGTGGATTGGGACACCGCGTGGATTTCGCTACAAAAGACTAAAGTAACAATTCAGTACCTAAATAAGTTGTCCAGTCATTCATGGACAACATTATTAACGCCTGAACTGTTTTAAAAGTGGGATTTTTAGAGTTGACCTTCTATTACAACAGTCAGTGCAATTCATTATCATCTTCCAGTGAACTTATTGTGACGCCTCGAATACTGATGGCTTACTGGGATGTTTTTCAACTGTTCCTACAAACCACCAATAACCAAAAGTTTGGCCTTTCCAACAATATTGTTATTTACGATAGACAAAATGATGAAATTTTATTTGGCAGTGACCTTCAATTCGATTGGCGATTGTGTTATACATCAGGCACAGGAATTAAAGAATCATTTCATCACAGAAAAAACTCTTTTAAAGTTTTACGTCGTCGTCTAACATGCTGCTTGAAACCTAGAAATTTGTCAAAAAAACACGGAGATTTATGTAGTCTCAAAATTTATCGGTGCTTTTAGTATTTTTGTGAAATAACTAGGCCCACTGTATAGCCCATACTGTATGATTCATACATGTATCTTTTTTCCTATATGTTTCGCGTGATTTAATTTTAAAATAATTTCTGTCAAAGCCAGTCACCCTCGTTTTGGCCAAATTCAGCATTTAAATTATGGACCCAATGAAAATGAAGAGTTTGTAGTGAGGACCCCATGTAAAAGTCTTATAGTGTATTCGTCTGAGTTTGAAACAGAAAATAACAACGATTATTTGACCTTGACTGGCGTCTCATATAGTGGTGAAGCAGTCCAAATAACTGACAAGATAATTGACAATTCAATTCTACGGGCAACATTCACCTCCGACGTTAACGTTCAGAAAAGCGGGTTCATCTTAAAATGGATATGCAAGGAATCGCAGTGTTTAGTGAAGGGTTGAATAATTTTGTTTTGTTAACCCTTAACCACAAAGTTCACATAGTTGTCCAAAATTTCTGGAAAGGCCTAAATAATTAGACTAAATTGTTAGTATTGTCATTATTAAAAACCTGAAGTTTTCATAATTGATCACGCAATAAAAAAAAATCCTTCGACAGACCGCCGAAAACTTGAGAATCGAAATGGTTTGATAGTGTTGACTCCAGATTCATCTGGAAAATGTTATGCTAAAGATGATATCGAAGAAAGTACGTATCTTGTGATAATAGTTTTATGCCAATTACTAAAAATATGTTTTAGCTTGTGAAAGTGAAAGCACCGATACTGTCTGTCAACTTTGTGGAGTTGGTTACTATTGTGACCTTAGCCAGGCTACTAGAAGGACGAAGTGTACCGGGTGGAAATATTCTCGCGACAAAACGAAATTTTTACTTGGGAACCTTAACTAATTTTACGTTCTGCAATTTGACCCAAAAATTCCGAATTTCCAAAAAAAAATAATTTTTAATTGTTTCGAGAATTATCGCTACCAGTGTACTGCTGCTACGTGGATTTCTGATTCTGAGGACACTAGTTGCTACCCATGTTTAGGAGGCACATTTCAATCGGCCCCAGGAATCAAGTTAACAAGCGAAAATAAACTAATTTAGCTCTAAAATTAATTAAACGCAAAAATGTTAAACTTAATAAAAAGGAAAACATGAATGTATAAGATGTGGGAGTGGCTTTTATTGTCCAGCTGGATCCGCATCCCAAACCTCGTGTCCAAAAGGTAACTATTGTGAGAGCGGCTCGGCAAATGCAACTGCGTGCGCTCCCGGATTTTATCAATCAGAAACCGGTCAATCTACATGTACTTATTGTCCGGCCGGTAGTTATTGCACGGAAGGCGCAGAAGGAGCGCTACCGTGTCCAGTCGGTCACAAATGTCCTTACAATTCTGGCAGTTCTACTAAGTGTCCCGCTGGAAACTACCAGGAAAGAGATTTGTTAAATTTATGATAGGGATATATGGTCTATGAATTATGGACCATTACATATATATGTATTAATCCTAGATAAGTATTTTCTCGTTTCAGCCTAAGCCAGCCTATAATTTGAAATAAAAAAGTATCTTTATCTACATTTCCCATATCTCTTTCAGGACGTTCCAGGGAGTGCGAATTGTAAACCGTGCACTGGCGGGCATTTTTGTCCCGAAGGAGCCGGAAAACTGGAACCATGTCCAGAAGGACATTACTGCCCTGCTCATAGTTCATCGGGAAAGCCATGTGATAAAGGCACGCATTCTACTGGAGGCGCAGCTAATTGTACACCGTGTCCGAAGTATCATTACTGTCCTCATGCGACTATGTCCGATCCTAAGCTGTGTGCAAATGGCACTTTCCAGCACAATACAGGAACCGAATTCTGTGCCCAATGTGCCAAAGGGTAGGGTTCGAAATGAAAAGATTTGGGCACATTTTACAGAATACAGTATGCGGCATACTGTATGCCTAAACTCTTTTTCCGGAAATGGCATAATGGGCGCGGAGACCATATAACGCAGTTATCAGGCACTCTTGTTATAAAACACTGCCAAATAACTGCGCTGGGTACCGGATAACGCGCACAAAATCTGTCGTACCCTAGTAAAGGCCACTTTTGTCGGGAAGGAGCACAACGCGCTTGTCCAAGGGGAAAATTTGGGCCAAACACCTATTTGTCGGAATGCATGGATTGTCCACTTGGGCAATATCAAGATTTGACAAAACAAGTTTTGTGTAAAGACTGTCCCATCGCACATTATTGCCCTAGTCAAGGGTTAACCAAGGCCGAGCTTTGCCCGTTGGGCACGTTTCAGGAAGAACACGCATCATCTTTTTGTCACAATTGCACTGTAGGTCACTTTTGTCAGAACGGAACTAAAGAAGAATGTCTGATTGGTCAGGAAGCGCCAAATACCAGTGCTAGTATATGTACTAAATGCCAAATCGGACATTATGCGCCAACTCGCGGAACCGTAAGTTGTCAAGTTTGTTCCAATGGAACATACCAAGATCAGGAGGGCCAGAGTAGGGTTAGAAATCAGATTATCTCACGAAGCAATAGTTTAGCGTTTAACCCCCAAGCACGATTATTAAGCACATCCTTGAACACGAATCTTGACGTTTGGAGAAAACGCCTAGAGAACAATTTTGAAAATCAAAATCTAGCTAGACCAAAACTTCTTTTAGTTCACTACATTTTTAATTTTAACTGCTACAGGCTGTAGCCTACAGCGCAGAATGATTTTTGAGGCAAACATCTCTGTTTATTGTGTATATTACGTACATTTTTTGTAAAAATGGAACTAAAAAGAGACACAGAAGCGGAACGTGATACTTAAAAATACATTCTCAAAATCGAGGGGTTTACGGCGAAAAATCTCACACAGGAGTTAAAATTGGCCGATGTAGCGAACTAGAAGATGTTTGATCTATATTTTTATTTCGATAAAATCAAAATTTCGATAATATCAAAATGTCGGTAATGTAAATAAAAAACCATAACAATTTGTTATTTCATTAGTTTATTGTAAAATGGTTTCATTATTGTTCAAAATTTGTATGCGTTCCGATTGGCCCGTCTCCTATCCTCTTCTCTTTGCCACGTGCGTAGGTTGTACGATTTTTTTGTATTGGTCGTCGATAGAATGGAAACATGGTTAATAATAAAACCAAATTCAAATTATAAACAACATTTTTCTGCATTTTGATTGAAAGTTACGACGAAAAAAGCGCTTCCTTAAAAAATTATAAATCTAAGTGAAATGTAAAAAATCTTTTTTTGTTTATTTTTCAATTTGTACATGAATTACCCAAAAGTACCCAAACTAAAAGGGTAAGGTAGTTTTTTTTAGGTTGCACAAAAAAGCGTAATCTACCTAAGGGATTTCGTACCCAAAAAAAGAGTACATGTAAATTGTGCCCAGTTGGACATTTTTGTACGTTTGGTATTAAAAATGAATGTTCTCTCGGGATGTACATGAACCAAACCGGGCAAGATGAATGTTTACCATGCTCAAGTGGGCATTATAATAATCAAACTGGACAAGCAAAATGTTTCATTTGTCCAATTGGACATATGTGTCCAGGAATGGAAGTAACATTTGCACTATCTATTCAGGTTTGGGTATACAATTACCATTTATTAACTTATACCGCGAATTGAATAATGTATAAAACGCTCTCAGACTTGACATTAACGTCTAACTTTAATAAGTGTCATGCTACAGACTGACATGCTTAAGACTCGTGCCCATTTTGAACAACGATTTTCCTTAAAATTTTTGAAAAAAAGACAACCATAGGTGGCAATTGAAAACGGACTACTTATTTAATCATCAATTAACGTAATTATTTTGAAACTCTTTCCTGGATAAAAGCAATTTTGGAGAACAAATTGTTATATTATATTATATACAGTCAATGGTCATATTTCCCGTGAGTAGGACCACCAAAATCTCTCAAGATGCGGACGTCTGATTTTCATATCTCTCTAGATGTGTAAATGTTCAGGAAATTGGAAATGCACATCTCGAGATTCGTGAATGTAACAGAAACTATGTCCGAGGTTTGACCGTGTTATATAAAAATATGATATGACGTTATCTTTGTAAGCTAAACAATACGTATATGCGTTACTCTAAATACAAAATACCCAAATCAAGCCAGTGGAATGTGATCATGGATTTTATCAAACTGTGACTGGTCAAGTAGAATGCATTGCATGTCCATTAGGACATAAATGCCCACATCGTAATGAAACACAAATATGCCTTCCGGGTTACTTTCAAGACCAAATCGCCCAAACGAACTGTAAAAAATGTATGCCAGGTCATTACTGCCCAACATATGCCGCTGATGAGCGCAAAAATTGCACGTTTGGAGAATTTAGCGATACCAAAACCTCCACAGAATGCTCTGAATGCCCCCTTGGGTATTATACGAAAAGTAAAAGTAAGATTTAACATTTTCTGGTTTGTTTTATTTGTAGATTTTAGTTGAACTAGTAGGTGCATTTCAAACACAACTGTTTTTTCCATTGAATAACAATTCTTCGAAATCATTCCCGAGTTTCAAATTAAAAAAACAAATACAGTACACCCCTGCGCTGTTATCTTGCAGAGTTTCCCGTTGGCTCCGTTATCTTGCGGATTTTTTCGGCCAATTTTCCAGGAATCTCTATTTTTATGTGTTAAGCACTGCGCTGTTATCTTGCAGATGTCCCCGTTCACTCCGTTATCTTGCGGATTTTTTCATGCGAAAGTTGCAAGATAACAGCGCAGGAGGTGTAGTACGTCTTTTTTCTCCGATTGTTCACACATTATTTAGTTTGTGAAGACAATTAAAATTTTCTACGTTTCGTTTTTGTATTTTAGTATAGTTGTATATTTCATTACAGTCAGGTCCCTTTAGATGTGCATTTTCGATTTCCGAAAAACGTGCACATCTAGAGGGATATGCACATCTAGAGGGACATGCACATCTAAAGGGACATTGCTCGTCGTACACACGGACAATTTGACCGTTTTTCTACAAGAGTTGGTTAAATAACCCTATAAACGATATACAGTGCTGAACTTTTATATTGCGGTTGGATTCGCNTGCGCTGTTATCGTGCATATTTTCCCGTTGGCTCCGTTATCTTGCGGATTTTTTCGGCCAATTTTCCAGGAATCTCTATTTTTATGTGTTAAGCACTGCGCTGTTATCTTGCAGATGTCCCCGTTCACTCCGTTAACTTGCGGATTTTTTCATGCGAAAGTTGCAAGATAACAGCGCAGGAGGTGTAGTACATCTTTTTTTCTCCGATTGTTCACACATTTATTTAGTTTGTGAAGACAATTAAAATTTTCTACGTTTCATTTTTTGTATTTTAGTATATTTCATTAAATGATACGGAATTCGAAATTCCAGGAAAAAAAAAAACAAATTTTAAATTTATAATATAAGTTAGTTCGCAACCACTAATTTTGTTTTATCAACTATTAAAGCAGTGAACTGCCTGATCGGAAAAGTGACGCCTACATAAATACTAGTTTTATTTAAGAATCTTCCGACAGCAAGGACTGCATTCCGTGCCCTAGTGGTTACTCTTGTTCAAGCCGTCAGCCAATAGCATGCTCTTTCGATCAAATGTGTCCCGTAGAATCACATCTACCTGGTAATTTTGAACAAACTGGATCTCAAGCATTTTGTAAAAACGTGACGTTGAAAAAATTGTCCCCGTTGGTTGGTCTACGGTACAGTGAAAAGGAAGGGTTACGATAACCGTTAATTTACCTACTTTTATAATTTAACCCTACATCGTGTCCCATATAGTTGTTACAACTAAATTGAAACCATTTAAATCGGTTCCTGACTTGTTAAATGGTCGACCAAATTTCTATACTATATAACATTATTTGAATAATAAAGAAAAACGTCTAGTTTTGGCCACGCGGTGGGCCCGCGGTACAAGAGACAGGTGCCTTTAATTAAGACTCTTAATGCTTTGGGTATACGGGACCACTGTGTGAGTGTACTGTGGGTTAGAATAACAGTAAAATATTAGTTTCTCAACAACAAAAAGTGTCAAGATATTTGGCAAAAATAACATAATTCGCTGAAAGAATAATGTGTAACCACTACATAGAGTTTACCCCCTCATGAAGCGGCAACAGCAAACGATAATTGCCATTTTTATTGTTTCGCAGACAAGAACTGCCAGTCTTTTACACATTTTAACAGAAATTCTGATGCTATCTGTGCTTTTTATATGTTTGCTTAACCTCCAGGCCCGAGTGAAGTGTATGTAATTACGATTATTATTACAATTATTTATCCGGTTTATGAGTTTGTGTGACTTTGCGGCACATAATTTTCTAGGTTAGTATGGATCTTGTAAATTAAGATATTCATGTACAGCAAAAAAATAATAAAATAAATATCCCTGGTCGGGTTGTTGTATTTCGAGTTCATAGACTAGTTAGAATAATTAGACACGGCTTGACCTTTAGTTTGAAGTAATATATAGAGTATAATTTGACATTTTCATCTAGAAAGAGCAACAAAACCATTTTTGAATCAAATTTATTGAAGACAGGTGGCTAGGTCACGAACAGACCCGTCTTGACAACAGTGATTATGTGCATTATAAAGTGTAAAGTAACCGTCATGATGCCGACAACATTCAGGGTCGGTCAAAGTAAATGGCCTTTTTTGACATTGAGCCGTGTCAAAATTTACGTTCCCGGAATTAATACTGGCTCCTTCTAGGCGCACGCCAAGCTGTTTGTCACACTCGCAAAAGCTCCGCTCAATCGTTTCGAAATCGTTTTCTAAATTAATTTATATTCAAAATTAGATTTGATCTTTACAGGTTAATAATCTAGCCTAGATTGATCAATCTACCCTAAAATAAATTGCTTTCCATGAAAAAAATGGAACTCGAAGATCCGTACAATTATGTCCAGTTTGACGTAATTTTTTCTCTTTAAAAGTTTTTATTAAATGGCTTCAGTTGTATTTATTTGATTTTTCATGCTGGATTGTTCGTGGAATTTGCCATAAAAATATTTTCTTTGAAATGTCCGGGAAAATTATATTAAAAGACATCTTTTTCAGAGAAAACTTCCAAGGAAGATGTCCGAAGAATTATATTTTAAGAAAAGAATGCGTTTTGCAAAAAAAAAAAATACTGTATAATTTCATAAGTGGAAATCCCCTTATGATTATGAACGCTCTCAATCATTTGGCCCTGTATATATTCAATTGTAGATGACTCACACTATGTTTGTTTTACATACCGCATAATTGTGCTTCCGAAGAAAAATTGTAAAAATTGTTAACGCTAATGTCATAAACGATGTCCGAGTCAAATTCTCGCTTGGCACACTTGATGCATTTTTTCCACCAAAGGACGTTAAAGTCGATCCCGTCAACTGGAATTCCGACTGAACCTATTGACGAATTCAAGTTTCCCTGGCCTGAGTTTAGATATCATTTGAAACCAGCCCTAAATAATAACTCCTAACTCCCATTAATAATGGGCCATTATGGACGCCCCATTTGAGCTCTTTATGCCATTTAATAGGACCGCTTTTTTCAAGAAGAAAAACAACTCCAATGGGAGCATGGAAATTCCATGATAGAATGTAACAGTAAAAAAATTATGTCTTTTTTATTCGATTTTATTTGAAAAAATACCATGGTATAGCATTTTTTGATATCTTTTCCTGCACATCCATAGTTTTCAAGAGATTCGTAAACTCCATTCTCATAAAATTTCACCATACTAAAAAGTTCTAGTGATTCATAATTATTCGGATAAGTATTTTTCCGTCTTCACAGTGTGAAGTTCACACAGTCTGCATATTTAATAAGTTGGGAATCCAAGAGCTTGTAAACCATAATTAATCAAACCTGTGGACATCTCCAACATCAGTCACAACTGGGTCGCCTTTAACAAAACAAATCAATAATAAAAAAGATAACATTGGTAAAAAGTCAAAACTTTTTCGCCAAAATGAAATGTGTATACAATCTAATTGAGGATTAAATATGTATAATTTCACTTTTCCGCCAGCGCCATCTAAATGCCACACAGACTTGAAATAAAGAAAAAAAATACGTTGTGTGGTTACTTGATAAAGATAGATGTTTTTCCGAAAACAACCAAATCGAAATTTGGTTAACCGCAAAAATATTATGTGTTCGAATATTTTTGAAATGAAATTCAAAGTGTTCTTTAACTTTTTAGAAAAGTACGGCTAACATTTGTTGTACTGCCTGGAATAGCGGATAATACAGTCATTAATTCCATAACGGCCGGTTTCGGTTCTCGAAAAAAGCGGCCGTTATGGGGTAAATGGCCGTTTTTTGAGAAGAAAAAGCGGCCGTTATGGAATAAACGGCCGTTTTTGGAGGAAAAAAGCGGCCGTTATGGAATAAACGGCCGTTATGGAAGCGCCCCTTATGGAATCAAGGACTGTACTGTAAGGTGAAATATTTGTCCGGAGACTAAAAATGTGGATGTTATATTACGTTAGTTCTTACGTTTCACTCCTTGTGAGCACCGTTGTCGGTGTCCTAAAAGACAGTAACGCACTTAATACCCAGCCGAGCCCAAGGGAACAAGGCTAGGTTATTTTCGGGACTGTTTTAAGGAGAGTTAAATAAGTCTAGTACCAACCAGACTTTCGTCCAAGGTTGGTGTATTATGGGTTTGTTGATCTCAACAATCTGGTAAATTATGGTTAAATTTATTTGTAATCAGAATGAAAATTGTTTTAAATTGTTTGCTGTCGTTATATTCATACTGAGCTGAGAGCTCAGTGTAAATATAACTACAGCAACTGTCTGTACATATGAACTGTACAGTTTATTCCATAGTCTATAAATGTGGTTATTTCTTAACACTACAAATCCGCCCCCTAATTATTTTTAAAGCGATGATGTTATTTTTGATTGTCATGTAAGTGGTTAAATGTGATTGTGTTTACATAAAATATTTTTTGTTTTTTACATGCCTTCGTCGTCGCTGCTTGAGATATCTGGCATTGGCGTCGGCGGACTATCGGGCAGTTTTTTAATTTCATTGTGCTTGTTTTTTGTTGTTTTTGTCTTAGATAATTGTTTTTATACAATCTGGACAATTTGCTGGCGTTCTTTGATAATGCGTCATGCTGTCTTCTAGTGTGCATGTGTGCTAAATGTGCATTTGTGCCCAATCGCCATGTTGAATACGTTTTATGTCGCCGTCGGCAAGGCTGAGCGCCCGATAAACGACAAATTTATGCCCGTCCGACAAGCGCGGCATAACGCCCTCCGGGCGCCGTTTGAGAGCGTTACTTCCGCCATCTTTTCCGGAACGTGTTTGGAGATTTTTCGCAATCAATTAATCAGCGTGTTAATTTCACGTTTCAAAATTTTTTTTGAGTCGTGGGTTTGAATCCCATTTCAGTCACCAATTGTCATGAGAAATTAAGAGTAGAAACTAAGCGACAACGATTATTTGATTATGCTATTATGACGAAACCAATCGTTACTTATGTTATTCTCGTATTTTCATAATTATAAATTGTCATTTTATTCGCAGAGTGAGATCAGAGTGCAGACTGTGTTATATTGTCGAAAGTTTAATATTAGACCGGTCTTCATATGCCCGTAGCGTTACCAGAAAAAAAATATTGTCGTTCATAAATGACGACGAAAAAAAAAATTGGAGATTTTTCTCTACTATGTCAAAAACAAAAAAAGTCAAAAAAAAACATCAAAAATGAAAAAAGAATAATTACGCTTACCTTATTCCGAGTACGAAGATTACAACAACAAGAGATAAAGAAAAATCATAAAATGCTTCTGTGTTTTCCAACCAATTTTCTTCGGTCAAATCATGTCCACCACAAAAAGCGATTAAAAAAAAACTAAAAAAACTTCCCTGTTTTCCACCAAATTGCTTATCAAATCATTTCTCTGTGGGGGGTTAGTTGTCGCAAGTTTAATATTAGATCGGTCTGCATATGCCCGTACCGTTACTTGTAGCGTTACATAAGTAAACAACAAAGATCTAATATAAAACTCCGCGTGTTTACAAAAATGAGCCCAGTTTCCATTATTATGATTTTTAAAAAATCATGATTTAAAAATACATTACGACAAACCAGACTTTATGCTTTTATGCAGTATTAACCGTGCGGTATATTTTTCATAAATGTATTGTTTCATTTTTCTGTTCATGAGATTATACCGCGCCTTGTTTTTTTTTATGTCGGTCATTTTACAGATTTTGTCGATACGACTCCAGAAATTGTTTCGAATTTTTACTTTTATTATCAAACATATATACACAGTCGTCACGCTTCAATAGCATGTTTTTAAAATAAAATTACACATTTTATACGCAATATAACAAATTTCGTTGGTGCACGGTGCAAGGTTATGTTGAACACGTTCCAACTGCGTTGATGATGCCTTCTTCGCAACAATATTGAGTGGGATTGTACATTGTAAAATATCCCTCGTTTTCATTCAGACAGCATAAGGAGTTTGATATTCGAATCGGAAATGGCTCACAGTCACTCGTATCCGCTTTGTCCGACAAACCTGAAGTCTCGGCCATATCTCCGCCGTCACGAATTTTCTTTGCAAAAGTTCGGTCGCATTCACAGAATCCGCGTTCAATCGTACCCAGATTATTCGCTAAAATAATTCATAAAAGAAGAATACTGATAATTTTCACACGGAAAAATAATAGTGAGAATTTTTGGAAAATCCAAATTTAAACAAAATTTGAACAAAATTTAAACAAAATTTGAACAAAAGTTAAACAAAATTTAAACAAAATTTAAATGAAATTTAAACAAAATTTAAAAAAAATTTAAACAAAATTTAAACAAAAATTAAACAAAAATTAAACTAAATTTAAACTAAATTTAAACTAAATCCAAAAAAAATGTAAACAAAGTTCAAACACAATTCAAACTAAATCCAAAAAACTTCAAACAAAATTTAAAAGCAGTATAAAAAGTAATAAAAAATTACCACATATCTCATTTGTTTCGTCAAATTCGTAGACCTCGTTATATGCCGTTGCGGCATACTGAAACGTCAGATTGGAATAGTCGACCTTGGCGCAGTGAATGCATTTTTTCCACCATAAAAAATCAGCATCGATTTGATCCTTAGGCACCCCAACGGTTGGTTCCGTTGCGTTTAGGAAACCACGCCCCACACAACCGTAATCATTCAAATACGGAGATTGATCGGCAGCGTACCACTCAATCATACTTTTTGATGGAAATACATACAAACCTTCGCCATCTATTTCTACTTAAAAAAACAAGAACAACTGGAGACATAAATTAAATATATTTCATCAAAAGTTTTTGTAATTTGAAAAATTGTCAGTATTACCAAAAACTATCGTGATTGCCAAAATTTGTAATGATTGACAAATGCATAAGAAAACCAAACCCAAAAAGTTGTCTGGCCAGTTAAACAAAAATAATAAAAAAAAAGTTTGAGACATCATACCATGACAAGTGACTGCTTTTGCAAACTTCATAATTGTGGACGACTCCGAAAATGTGGACGACATACAAATTGCACAATTTGAAGGTCGAAACTGTAATTTTCAAGTTTCCTAATTATCAGAAATTTCATTATAGTTTATAATGACTAAAATGTATGACCATCATGATAATGTTCATAATAATTTATAGGCCTTTAAAAGTTTTCCTCATACAGGGACCCTGTAACAGGCTAGTCGGGATAATCAATTTGTCATGGTCAAAAATTTTATAAAATTGTCATCATAATGGTAAAATTGTCATGATTTGGTAAAATTGGCATCATTTGGTAAAATTGACATCATTTGGTAAATTTATCAAAACTTGTCGAAAAAAAAATCTTATTTGCCAAGAGCTGACTGTATCCAGTGCATAATATCTTATGCTTCCATATATTTTTGTATTTCCGGCGTTCCTTTCAATGGCAGCCACCTGAAATTCGTCCGTATCCCGCTTAGCAACATTATGCGCCACGGCAACCTCTAAGAATATAACAAAACGCATCATTTCAACACAATGATGTAATGAAAACTTTCACGTTTTATTTAAGTATCCGATGAAATTCACTTGGTGGCAGCATTTGGGAAAGTTATTACGTTATGCGGTCAACTCGTTTTCAGAAGAATGTATTCTAACGAAATCGTTTCGTAAGCGGTTAATCAAAATCCAAAAGACTGTTTATTTGAGGTCATATTGAGGTCACATTGAGGTCACAGTTGTATTTGTATACAATAAAAATCTAATAAGGTATGAATAAACTGTTTTATGAAGAGCGAATAATATGGGGAATTATAATTTATAAGTGGAACATCTATAAATGGTAGACTTTACTGATACTTATTTATAATAAATAACTAATTTAGTCAAAAAATAGCATTTATTATTCAAAGTAAACGATTATTCAAAGTAATCTTACCATAGCGCTGAAAAAATGAGATTGTGAAAATTTGTGCTTGGACTGCTGTGATTATTACGATTAATAGGAAAAATATAATCGAACTTTCAAAAAAACTGCCGGTTAACGGAAACTGCCGGTTTATGGGTACATGTTTTTGCTGGAAATTTTTCGAGCAAAAAACTGCCGGTTAACGGCAAATAGTCTGGTTAAGGGGGTGCCGGTTAATGAGTTATCCTGTCTATTAAATATGATTAGGAGTCCTAATTTAGGACCGCCACCTGGGACCACACCTACAAGAAATATACACCTGACCGTTCCCAAATAAATAAATAATATGTCCATGTTATATGTCCAAGTATAGTGGTGAGTATTCCCGCCTGTCACGCGGGCGACCGGGGTTCGATTCCCCGACACGGAGCAC
>SCLG01000021.1:911840-924959 GCA_004367875.1 Oikopleura albicans
ATTAAAAAGTACTAGTAAATCAAATTTAAATTATATTTTTAT
Organism: Oikopleura albicans; assembly: GCA_004367875.1. Taxonomy (NCBI): domain Eukaryota; kingdom Metazoa; phylum Chordata; class Appendicularia; order Copelata; family Oikopleuridae; genus Oikopleura; species Oikopleura albicans. The sequence continues at coordinate 911,883 of SCLG01000021.1, forward strand.
CATTATTTTTTCATAGGCATTCGCATGATATTCTGTCCCAGACGAGCTTGTCAGATGAAGATAAATGTGGTGGAAAACTGCATTTCGATGAAGATGGGGCAATAACCGCCGAATGGAGTCTGAGCGAGGCAGTCGAGTGCGGTTGGACTACCGATCAATTTGGCCAGTTCATTCTGATGAGAGCCGATTTAAAGTTTCTGTCGGATTATTCGGGCGAGTCAAAAACCGTTTCTCGATTGGTGTGCTCGTACGATGCAATGTTTGAAGTTTCCACTAGCTTCAAGACAGAACATCACCTGCCGAGCTTGACCGGCGAACATTCCTCTCTAGCACCATCATTTGACCTCAAACTCGTCGACCACAAAGATAATGCGCGAACTTCATTCGTCATTGGGGAAAAAATATCAGTGCGGGTACGTTGGTTTCTAAATTTTATGCATACAGAGCGCTTTAAGAATATAAAAAGCTTTTTGAAGCCAATTTAAAGGTTGTCATAAATGAATGAGTACAGGGAGGCTTGTATTAGTGTAGGTTATACCGTATAGCATTTTATCGCATTTGTGTTATTCAAATGTTGAACGTTATACTAAAGGTCGGATATTATATAACAAGCATGACTGGAATACATGTAACAAAAAAGTCCGACTAAGTTATGCAGTTAGAATTGCAAAATTATCCTGGAAAAAAATGACAGGCCCAAATCAGACCTAAAACTCACATTATAACACTTTTTAACATAGGCGGAGTACGATTACAGACGAGCGGGATTTCCAAATTATTGGAACGTTCCATTCAAGTTCTTCTTTGAAAAATGTTTCGTGGAACGCGAGGAAGTTTCTTACGCTAAACCGCTGTTCCTGATTGGTCATCCCGATTTCGAAGAAGCTGCTCAATGTCCATCATTAGTCGCAAAAGAAATGCTCCAATTGGCCTACGATCGGGAAATTCCAGCCTTTCAAGATGAAGGATCCTTTTCTTTTGACGCTTTTGGTTTCCGAAGATCTGAAAATGCTTTCAGAATCACTTGTACTATGGCCCTTTGTGCAGGACCTGTGTGCCCAGACCAAATATGCGACGAGCCCTTTCTCCCGCCAAACCCCGTGACACCTCCAGTCGATACAACAACAACCGAAAAAACTACAACAACCACTATTTATAAAACACCAGAAAACCCGACAACTGTCCCAGAAACCACCGAAGGCCCAATTCCGACTGAAATGCCCGAGCTCAATGCAACTCACGTCCCTGATATGCCTCATATGAACGCGACCGAGATTCCCGAAATTCACTCGACCAAACTCCCGGATATAATTGTTACGGAAGTTCCAGAATTGCCCCATATTAATGCAACAGAAATGCCCGATCTTCCCGTATCAAACGCCACCGACATTATTGACCTTCCCGTATCAAATAGCACCGNTTGGTTTCCGAAGATCTGAAAATGCTTTCAGAATCACTTGTACTATGGCCCTTTGTGCGGGACATGTGTGCCCAGACCAAATATGCGACGAGCCCTTTCTCCCGCCAAACCCCGTGACACCTCCAGTCGATACAACAACAACCGAAAAAACTACAACAACCACTATTTATAAAACACCAGAAAACCCGACAACTGTCCCAGAAACAACCGAAGGCCCAATTCCGACTGAAATGCCCGAGTTCAATGCAACTCACGTCCCTGATATGCCTCATATGAACGCGACCGAGATTCCCGAAATTCACTCGACCAAACTCCCAGACCTAATTGCTACGGAAGTACCCGAATTGCCCCATATTAATGTAACAGAAATTACCGATCTTCCCGTATCAAACGCAACCGACATTATTGACCTTCCGATTCTAAATACTACCGAAATTATCGACCTTCCTATGTCAAATAGCACCGACATGCCTGTTTCGAATGCCACGGAAATTACTGATAATTCAACTTTGGAACCAAACGCAAATTAGTGGTGTAATGATCGATCAACTGCTACTAACAAGGTCACCCAAAAACCTTACTGTAAAATATTTTCCATTCCTGATGAAAACCAAACGATTTTAAGAGAATACTCGATAAAATCGATTGGTGGTCGAAAACTTAAATAAAAGACATTCCTTCAGTTTAACGATTCGCTTCGGTTAGTGATAATAGCAGACATTTTTTAGAACGACAGTATTATCTTTGAACCGTCACCGCGGTATTTGGGAGAAAGCGTTTTTCGGGAAAAAAAAAATCAAAAAAAAACGTTTTCACGGAAAACGCTCCAGAAACATGTAATAACTCGATGATAAAAATTTAGATCAAATTGGATCCATTATGAATAGGACTGCTGATGAGGGCTCTATTTACCGTTGCAAAACTTCGCTTGAGGAGCTTTAACCTCGGGTACCAGAGCCAAAAACATTAAACAAAATCTAGTGATTAAGTGGTTAATCGGTTAGTTTTTAGCGGTTATAATTGTCAAAATCCGGTGCACCATGATCTAATACTCCTAGTTAAATGTTCTTTAGATACATATGAATAACTCTATTTCCGGCGAAAAAAATTAGGAATTCACCCTAATTATGAATCATTTGCGCAATTAACATGCTAGCGACTCGTAGGTGATTTGCAACGTTGTTTATTCATGTTTAATAATTGAAGAATGTATTTACGAGGTGGAATAACTTGAAGTAAGTTTAACCGACGGTGGAGCTTTTATAACTCCACTTAGTACAGCCGCTTTGTACATTTCCCATTCGATGTGTTCATTCCGAGATTTTCTTATGTCATTATATGTTGGGTAATTATGACTCTGAAATATTTAAATTATGTCCATTTTTCCCCTTCAGACCTGAAAGCCTTGATTTTTTAACGATTACTATTTTTAACGTCCGTTAGACTAACGGCGTTAGTCAGCAGTTTTTACGGATATGGGCCGTATGTCTTGTAGTAGGAATATTTTTAAATTATAGTTTAATTTTTAAGTTTAACGGATTATTATGGAACCGTGTTCAATTTTCGGAACCCGATAGTAATAAAATCTGCATGGCAAACACTATAACATTTTCCGTAAAAGCGTCATGGGAGGTGTACTAATACGATTAGAAAACCAAATATGTAAAAATGTTTAACAAACCATAACCGTCAGCAAACTATTCAGATCCGGTGAAATATGTTTCTGAAACAGTTTTCTCTTGATTTGCAGGACTTCAGCTCCTTGNTAAGAGCCCCATTCACGTGAATGGGGCTCTTATGAATCATTTGCACAATCAACCAGCTAGCGACTCGTAGGTGATTTGCAACATTGTTTATTCATTTTTAATAATTGAAGAATGTATTTACGAGGTGGAATAACTTGAAGTAAGTTTAACCGACGGTGGAGCTTTTATAACTCCACTTAGTACAGCCGCTTTGTACATTTCCCATTCGATGTGTTCATTCCGAGATTTTCTTATGTCATTATATGTTGGGTAATTATGACTCTGAAATATTTAAATTATGTCCATTTTTCCGGGAAAAAAATTTCCCCTTCAGACCTGAAAGCCTTGATTGTTTAACGATTACTATTCTCAACGTTCGTTAGACTAACGGCGTTAGTCAGCAGTTTTTACGGATATGGGCCGTATGTTTTGTAGTATGAATATTTTTAAATTATAGTTTGATTTTTAAGTTTAACGGATTATTATGGAACCTTGTTCAATTTTTGGAACCCGATAGTAATAAAATCTGCATGGCAAACACTTTAACGTTTTCCGTACCGTAAAACCGTACAGTAAAACCGTCAGTAACCGTACAAGTAAAACCGTCAGGAGAGGTGTACTAAATACGATTAGAAAACCAAAATTGTAAAAATGTTTAACAAACCATAACCGTCAGCAAACTATTCAGATCCGGTGAAATATGTTTCTGAAACAGTTTTCTCTTGATTTGCAGGACTTCAGCTCCTTGTGGCGTGATCAAACCTAACTGGGGGTGTACGTCATCATTTGGTAGTAAAGTGTCAACTGCCTAATAATATCAAATTTATAGATCAGGGTGATTTTCGTTAACATAAGTCTGAATTTTGCTATTTTTCAAACGGTTCATGCCAGCTTTATGTTCGTCTGAAGCGTTTCAACTATTGTTGATCAAAATGAGGGTATACAAATAAGAAAAAAATGGGACAGCTGAGCAAATACGGGTCAAGTCGCCAAATCAAGGTCGGTTTTTCACAACACGGAACCGACCCTCATTTNGTAATCAAACCTAACTGGGGGTGTACGTCATCATTTGGTAGTAAAGTGTCAACTGCCTAATAATATCCAATTTATAGATCAGGGTGATTTTCGTTAACATAAGTCTGAATTTTGCTATTTTTTAAACGCTTGATGCCGATTTTATGTTCCTCTGGAGCGTTTCAACTATTGTCGATCAAAATGAGGGTATAAAATTAACAAAAAATAGCTGAACAAATACGGGTCGGCTTTTCAAAACCGACCCTCATTTGGTGATCCATGTAACAATTACATGGTCCTCTTACCGCCATTTCACCGACGTGCACTTCTGCGGCAACGTACCACTTAGCAACATATTTTTTATTTGCACGAATTTCCCGTACCAAACTAACGTCTATATCATGCTGTGCTTGGCGCGAGGAAAAATTATGTCGAGGGGCCATTCTCGACTTGAGCGGCCGAAATGTAACTTCTTTTGAATCAATTTCAGCAAAATTCCCAGACGATCGTTGAACTAACTCAGACATTAAATATTCGCGACGTTTCTTTTGGAGTTGTGTTTTGACATCGGAAAAATGCATTTCGAGTTCGTCGATCATCTGAAAACAACACTTTAAATTGAAGGCCCCATTCCTATATATACCCGTATAGAACAAATTTGGAACCAATTTAGAACAAAGTTAGAACAAGTTTAGAATAAACTTAGACTAATTTTAGAACAAAGTTAGAACACATCTATTCCATAAATAATTTTCAAATATTTAAATATACCTTGGCAACAATACAAAAACCACTTTTAACCACATAAACCCACTCATCGGTCCAAAGATCATCCGATATCCAACTGTCTGATTTGTAATTTCGAATCATCCAATCCCTGGGATGCTCACTAAGAATTTCCGTCGGCCATCGCATCAATATGGTTGACTGGATAGCCAGTTCTTTTATTCCCGCACCTTTTTTATGTTCCGAAGTCATAATTTGCTCGAAGTGATCTTTATGGATCGATATTAATTGGACTTCTTCGGATTGAGTTGTCAATGTACCGGAGCGTCTACTCGTGTTTATCAAATCGTTCTCACCAACTTTATCACCTAAATATATTTCGCTCATAAATTGTTATAGGGTGTCTGGAAAATCAGAAACCGATTATTATATAAATTTAATGTCACTTTCCCCTAACAGATCCAAATTTCCCTTGCAAATGTCTTTCTATGCATCATCTACATCATTTTTTTCTTACGTAATTTAATGATTCATTTATTTGAAATTTCATTGCCTGAAAAATAAACTAATCTTACAAGCAAAAATAAAATATTATTTTTCTCCCCTACACATGCCATACCTACATTTTCAGCTTGCTTCCCATTGGCCCGTTTCCGCCCCGGCCAATGAGAATTTCGGATTCATTTTACTTTGTTAGGGTGAGCAAATTGAAGTAAACAAATCAAATTTTTTTTTTGTTGAATTTTATAATCATTTGTAATCATACCTTTGGAGACAATTGTGGTTTCATCTTTACCACGAAAAATCAAATTTCCTTTGAGAACAAAATAAATAAAATCAGAATGATTTCCTTCGCAAGGTTCAAAACTAAATTTCGCCCTGAACTCTCCTGAGACGAGGTGGGCCCACGATTTAAAAATATTACACAAAATATGTTTGAATATCCTGTTGTCAAATAATTGATGCTGTTTTCATACGTGACCATTTATTTCGAACCTTGTTTCTTCCTTGTAAATTATTCGATTCGGTCCGTACGATTCAAAAAACGCTTCTTTCGCAAAATCTTTTTGCACATTAATCGGATAATAAGTGAATTCATCCAACCATTGTAGTGCTCGGCAAACTCCGACAATTTCTTCCTCATTATAAGGCAGGCTGTTTAAATGGAAAATATTGCTTAAAATGTCCTGGAAAAAAATGAAAAGAGAACCGCGAAGTTTTTTTTTTGTTTGATGTTTATTCGGCACTACTGGAAGACGGAGAAACTGGAAAACGGAGAAAATTTTATCCGTTTTCCAGTTTCTCCGTTTTCCAGTTTCTCCGTTTTCCAGTTTCTCCGTTTTCCAGTAGTGCCGTTTATTCGTGTCAATAAATTACAATTTGTATATTTCTCGAAAAAAGACGCATCAAAAACTAAATTACGTTATACCGTTAACCACGCCCAAGAGGTTTAAAAAATACTGTTTGATTTAGACAGCCTACTTCGAGCATCTGGTTTTGTGGTCAGGGTTCGTTTTTGATGTTTTGTCAATGTTTCTTGGTTAAGCGCGCGGCGTTTGAAACGACCAATGTCAAATTGCAACTCATTATTTTCGACAGAATTGTTGAGTACTATTTTTGGCTTTTCAATTTTCAAGCGAATTAGAATGCTCTAAATTATTCCAAAGGGGCAATTTTAAATACATTCATGTATGTCGGGCCAAATTTTAGGAAAATAGACAAATATTAACCATCTTACCTGTTACTGTAACTGAAATACATCAGTAAAATTAGTTACGAAAAACACAAAAACCCTACAAAGCCCAGATTGAAGTTTCCAATTCTCTATTTATCGGCTCATCCATAATGGAAAATTTGTGATTCTGAGCGGAAACTAATCCTCAGCGTCAATTTATTTCCCTTATCGATCGATAAGCTATCAATTCCTTGTGCGCACAGATGGATTAAACATCCTGCAGTATTATTTGTGTTTTTCACGCACAATTTCTGTAATTATTCCGGAAACACACACCGAATACAGTAACGAATACGTGTATTTCAAACTATAAATTGCGCATTCAACAAACCGAATAGCCATCGTTATATTTTGCCATGAGTCGCTCGGAATGAGCCGCTGGAGGGCGCGGCGACACGCGATACATACCATACATAATAGACGAATCGTTTTTAAGCCTTTTTTCCATTTTCTCCGGGCCTATAAAAGAAATCTACATAAGAATAATTAAAATTTCTGACAATACGATAATTAAATCTCGCAGATAATTTGTTTTCAAACGCCCTGCATATAAGGCACAGCTCCTGCAGGTTATTTTTTAACCCGGAGAATATTTTTTAAACTATGAATCGTAAATGACTCATAAATTGTTTTTTTCTTCAAAACATAGGAATTAAAACCATACCGTACTTTTATTTATTTCTCTGATACGATTACCTTCTTAGCGCGGTCAAGCCTGGCCACATCTAGAATGCTCATTCTGCGCGTCAGTCCAATGTGTCGGGGGACGCGCTCACAAATGGACACATGATAATCTAAATTATCGTTGGATTAATCCAATCGTCTTTGGTAAAAAAAAAGTTCCTTGACGCATTGTGCAAGTTAATATTACATGCGACGCACAAAAGCTACTTTACATGACNTACATACCATACATAATAGACGAATCGTTTTTAAGCCTTTTTTCCATTTTCTCCGGGCCTATAAAAGAAATCTACATAAGAATAATTAAAATTTCTGAAAATACGATAATTAAATCTCGCATATAATTTGTTTTCAAACGCTCTGCATATAAGGCACAGCTCCTGCAGGTTATTTTTTACCCCGGAGAATATTTGTTAAACTACGAATAGTAAAGACGACTTTTTTTAGTAGGTCCAAAAGATTCTCCGAACCTTCCATGAGCGTTTGAGAATATTAAACAACTTAAAAACTTAGTAAAAACACTCATGGAAGGTTCGGAGAATTTTTTGGACCTACTAAAAAAAGGCGTCAAATGCCTCAAAAATGTTTTTTTTCAAAACAGAGGAATTAAAACCATACTGTACTTTTATTTATTTCTCTGATACGATTACCTTCTTAGCGCGGTCAAGCCTGGCCACATCTAGAATGCTCATTCTGCGCGTCAGTCCAATGTGTCGGGGGACGCGCTCACAAATGGACACATGATAATCTAAATTATCGTTGGATTAATCCAATCGTCTTTGGTAAAAAAAAGTTCCTTGACGCATTGTGCAAGTTAATATTACATGCGACGCACAAAAGCTACTTTACATGACTAACTTCGCAGTTTCATCTTTGTCCTCACCAGCCCAGACAATGACGGCAAAGAATAGTTTGACGCGGAGCTGAAAGACAACGGTAAGAATACGGATTAGCGAGTAATTTAGAAGGATTCAACTCGTTTCATTGTTTTTACGATATTATAAGGCAATAATTATGAAACCTCAAAATAGCGACCAATTATTCTAAAATCGTAAAATCTAGCATCTAAATAGAGAGAACAGATGTCCCACACTTATTGAATGTTTCGATTAGAATTTATGGAAGTCCCGACTTCTTTGTTTCCCGAAAAACTCCCATCAACTTTGTTCTCATTGAACTTCCAAAATGCGTGTAAACTGACTTGCAAGCAATTCTACAATTTTAGGAAGTGAAGGGCCTTTCTTTTACGCTCACGTTTCTGTCAGGTCATGTTTGGGTCTCTCACGTCCTTAAATAATTCTAAAATATTGAAGAGACATGTCGAATAACATATATTTACTAACCACATATTCGGCCCTTAGATGGCGACCCAGCCTTTATTAAAAAATATATTCATATTTACTTGTCATTTTCCACTTTTTTTGTCGAATCATGTTGTGAATAAATAAAAACTGGGGATAAAATTAAATGAGAAGAAAGAATAATTCGACGCAGAAATTACGTCGGATTCTTACGTCAGATTTTTATTGGGGGTTATACAATTACCGTATGACAGCGCTCAGACTACAAGGCTTTGAGAAATTTTTCTATGATTTGTAATGATACGTCATAATATCCCCGTTGCAGTCTGAACGCTGTCATACGTTAGAATTCGGGAGAAAATGAAACAATAAGTCGTTAAAAAATCTGTAATTTACACATACCTATCGTTTCTTTCTGGGATTATGTCAAGACTTGAATTTGTTACGCGGCCTGAGCCATGAACAGTTAGTTGTATGCGTTGATAGTCAGGAAAATTATTTTCTCTCAAGGCAGCTGTTAAATATTGACGGCGGGTTGTCCGGTCGGCAGTCGCGATGATTCTTTGTGTGCGTTTTTATGGTTTGGCTAAGATAAGGACCGAAGCCTTATGTGAACTAAAAATATTTCTTGCCATCAAGGAGTTCTTTGGCTTACTTAAGATAACAAAAAAATAAGTACAGTGGGAGCTGGTTATAAGGTCCGTAGAAAAAATAGCATAAGATCTTAAATGCATTTTTAAAAGACCATAACACCATGGGGCCTCTTCATGCAAAAAATGCCTTTTCTAAAAAATCATGCTGTTAGTTTGACCTTTCCCAAAAAATACCATAAAACCTTAGCGCAAAAAAGCCATAAAACCTTATAACGGTTCAGTTACATTCAGATCTTATAACTAACCCCCTCTGTACAGAAATAGTCCATATTTTTTCTCGGAAAACCCAATGTACATTGAAACATTGAGCTTTCAAGATTTCCGGCCATCGAAATGCGTACCATTTCTCAAGCAACTTTCATCTCGTTAGAAAAACACTAAATTTGAAAATTAATTTTGAAAAAACGCTAGCTTTTATTGGTTTCCTCAACATCCTTAAATTGACTTTTTGAGCGTTTTGGAAATGGCGCAGAAATGGCTTTGATGTTCGGAAGTCGATAGTCAAGTTTTATTTCGGGCATATTCAATTCTCTATTTTTCCGTTGTCCCAAATTGTTTTATATTTTATTTCGTAAATATGTTTGTTTTCAGTAGAATGTCATTTAAAGACTCACTAAACACCAAAAAATGAGGGACAGAGATTAAGTGATTTGAGGCCCAACAATACGATTTATCGAACTTGCTGTTTTTGTGTTTTTGCGCGATTGAGCTCGACGCTTTTGTTGACCTAACGTTGACAATGGTTAGTTTATGACAAGATACCTTCTACGTTTCCCACAAGTTTTACAAAAAAAAACGTTATTTATAGTCATGTTTTCGATCAATGAAAGATGTAAACATACAAAATGCGATACGCAGCGCATTTTACGCGGCGTGAGTTTACTATTAGAGGTCATTTTCGGCCTGATTCATTTTTACGAACTCGAAAAATGTGCAAATTTGCACAAAACGCGCTGAATTGGCCAAAAATGCTATAAATCGAAAATCGCTTAAACACGGGTCTAGTCAAATTTCATGACAAAAATATAAAACGTAAAACAGAACTGATGTTTTGTGAAATTTATGAAACATGGCCTGAAGGGCGTTTTGTGAAAATTTTCACCTTCGTCCCCTACGGATTATATGCCACTTGGGACCCTAATAAGTTAAGAACATCTTAAGAACTAATAAACATAATGGTCTGACTCAGACCTTCTGAGTCTCAGCAATGCTGGAAGACTCTGAGAACGTACTGTATATTTTTGAAATGGGGTTGTTTTTCCAGCAAAACTTAAGACTTCCTGCAACACAATGGCCCTTATTTAAGCTGTTTGTCGAAGCTACAGATTGTTCACTTTCTGAATAAATCGTTTTCGGATGTTTTTTACCAAATCTGTGTAACATGTTATTTTAGTAAATTATGGTTTTAAATTAAAACTTTTAATCCTTTACGGATATTACAAGTAAAAAACATAAAGTATGTAATTACGGACTTAATCAGTAACAGCTTTAGTAACAGATGAGTAAAAAATTTATGGAATGCTGTCGTTTCAATACTGCCAGTTGCGTGTAATGTTATATCGTATGATATTATATAAGTTATAAATTATAACTTATAATAAACCCCTGTGAGTCACAGGCTGTGACGTTATACTGTACGTTTTGGGGCAAATATTTTCTATCTAATCCGCCTCCGCCATGTGCCGTAATGTTGTACAGGTCACAGTCGTTGAAGCGAGAACATAACACTGTTATTTATCAAAAACTGTTACGTTCTCGCTTCCCCGACGCGTATATTACAAGCAGCGCGGTGAGTTGTTTGCGTGGCTAAAGGACGCTAGCCAATAGGAGACGCCTATAAAANATAGTATGAACTACATATGTGTCATGTACTAAAGATATTTACCTTCGCAAAATGTTACAAAAACCACTCCGTGTCGGGGAATCGAACCCCGGTCGCCCGCGTGACAGGCGGGAATACTCACCACTATACTAACACGGATGATTAAAGAGCTAAATAACACTTTATTAAATCTAACCGGTCCATTTTTTGTAGGCGCCCCACAAAAAAAAAAGAAAAACAAACGGATGAGTAGACTCGGAGCGGACACTCCTTTTATTACCGAAGATTTATTGGCGGAATGTTTGGACATGTCACATGTGGCATGTCCAAACATTCGCTCTATAAATCTTCTGTAATAAAAGGAGTGTCCGCTCCAAACCAAAAATACAATTTTATACAATTATTACAGCAAGAATCTCAAGCATATTGAACAGAAATAGACGCAAAAGGGGACATCACATTTTGGAACCGAATGTACAATGTGTATTTAGTACATAGTATGAACTACATACGTGTCATGTACTAAAGATATTTACCTTCGCAAAATGTTACAAAAACCACTCCGTGTCGGGGAATCGAACCCCGGTCGCCCGCGTGACAGGCGGGAATACTCACCACTATACTAACACGGATCTGCCATTACAAATTCATCACCAGCGGCGGTTTGAAAAAAAGGGAAAATATTTTGAGATAAAGGATGAGAAAAGGCTGCGTACTGTCGTTAACCATCGTTATATATATTATGAAAATACAATTAATTGCAATTATATATATTATATATTTCATTTTAAGGATCATTTTCTTTATTTGTTTTTACTACGTCCATATTTATCTATGACGCTTTATGAATGATTTAGAAATTTGTCAAATTGACTATTTTTACCAGAAAATATGAATCGGAAAGTTTATCGAGACAAACAGCATCAAAATAGATTTTTCGAGCATTTGAACAAAGAGGTAAGTACTAATTTATTATTGGACCGTATATATTCTACGGATACTACGGCCTTATTGCAAAACACTTTTTTGAGTTGATGAGGGAGAAAAAAGTACGAAAAAATGTATATTAATAATAGTTTATCATTTTTACTAACAATCGATCTTCAAAGTAAAGTATACTTATTAATAAATTATTAATACATAATTGAAACATAACGGCACCGTCGAGGAGATAATGGCGCAAGGTGTGACAAAAAGCATCTCACGCGTACATCTCACGCTACAGACGTACAGAGGCGCCGCGGCGCAATGCGTAGGCGATATGTCTTAAATTTGTGAGTGCGGAAACATAACGGCTTCTAAATTCTCCATAATGGGTACCAATGGGTTTCTTTTTAAATTTTTGCAACCGTATTCCCCAAGAGAGTATCCTCTTCAATTTTAAACACAAGCTGCGCCGCGGCGCGCCGTTTCATCAGTTGCCGGCAATATTGCCCGTCATGAGTCATGACGCGTCACATTATATTGAACTTTTTTCAAATATTTTTTTTTGTAAGCATAAGAAGATAATTCTATCTTTATTTCCAGATATTTCGGCTATTCAGCCATTCTCAGTGTTTTTTACGACTAAATACAGTAAACAAGATTTTACGATACATTAATAACATGGAGTTCTAGAATGTTTTTAAATATTTTCAAGACATTTTTTGTTAACGAGCACCTATTTGTCTCACAAAAGTTAGAATTATCCAAGATCATACATGTAAGCGTAAGAAGATAATTTATCTTCTTATGCTTATGCTTATGATTAAATGTCTCGATCAAATACATCATTTTTTTTTGTAATTGACATTTTCCAGAATACATCTGGATAAAAACGGCAAATCTAGAAATTTATCATCAAAGTATAAAAATGCATTCGAGCGTCTCTAGCCGAGAAACATACCGATTATTACACTAATTTACGGCTAGAGACGCTCGGATGCACCAAAGGGATAAAAGGTATAAAATATACGCCAAAAATGCCAACTGTGGGCT
>SCLG01000021.1:934977-960794 GCA_004367875.1 Oikopleura albicans
AAATGTTCCAAATGAATTGATATTTTTTGACTTACAAGAGTTAAACAAAATCAGTCTTACTAAAAACAGAAGCAACAAATGTAAGGAATAGGGAACAAACATAAATTATATATTTATGTTTTTGGAGAAACACAGCCGACTTTGAAATTTACAATTCGGATATCCGATGAATTTTATTCTTCTTCGAGGAAATTTGGATATTTCACTCGTAGGGGGCTATTTTTCAAAAAATATTTCATTGGAAAAAAGCGTAAAAAGACATGATTTTAAACATTTTTTCCCAAAAAGCATGCTGCTCAAAAATGACCTTAGTGCAAAAAACTGACTTGGTACAAATGGCTGATCTAATAACCAACCCCCTGTATAAATTTATAGAACAAATATATGCAGGAACATATATAGAACATACACGTTCCCCTACGAGTGGAAATACATATTCAAAAATTAAGATTTGAAAAAAATCTTCAAGCAATAAAAATTGGAAAAAACAGGCGAATTGGATAAACCCATTTTCCTTCAAAATGTGACCTTATAAAAAGCCCTTATTCGTAATACACTGAAGAGTTATGTGAGGTAAATCAGTGGGAAAGATAAATCACTACGTGTAACCTGAATCATTTGGGGAAATAATCGGACAAAAATAAAAAAAAAAGTCCGAGAATGACGTTACTTACGGTATGCCGCTTGTGATTATTATTATTTTAGTCGTATACAAATTTAAAGCTCAAATAATCATTAAAACCGAGATTAAGCATGTTAGATGTTGTATTTCTTGGCGGGTCAATTAAATGCAATTGGGAAAGATCACAAGACTTTATAACTATCGGAAAAAAATGACTGGACTTGTAATCACCCCTTTGTAGACAGAGATCGACATTTATTACCTTACCCCATTTTGTCGGGGTCCACCTCATTTTGACCTTTGGACTTTAAGGACCGATTCAGGTCCATTCGGATTGGTTTGGATATTTTACAACCTTCCTTAATCGAACCTTTATTTTGCACTTTGGTTCTTGCGAGCCTCAAAAATCGGGCTCTACTGTTTTGACTACTTGAGCAATATACAAATATTTCATATAAAAAATGGAATTTTTAAGGTTTAACAGATAAGAGAAATACATGAGAAGGGAATTGATCAATGGGATTATTTGACACCGAACAAAAAATTTACCATTATATTATCGAAGTATAGTGTATATAGGAGACAGTAAATGATCGCCGAAATTGGTCAGGCTTACTGCGACAAAGCGATGGTGAAAATTTTGCCTATATGACTGCCTACAGGTTAATATAAAATTAATGAGTGATAATAAGTGTCAATAACAGAAGGGCCAAAAACAAGGCCTGTACGTTGAAGTTGAGAAGTTATTAGTCATTAATTTGATCTAACTCCTGGACACTGATGTGGACAAAAATAGCCAGTGACTGATGCACAAGTGTCATGACTTTTAAGGAAACTGTGTCCGACATTTTTGGCACTTTTTTTCGTTCGATGCCAGTTGAGTTCAGATAAAGAAGAGGCTTCGTATCAATTTATACAGAAATAGGAAATATTGTAGTATTGGTGTTATCTCATAACGCGAAGTGGTTCTCGTTCGCCCTCGCCTTCGATTGGCGGTTTCATTTTGGTGTCCGCGTATTGGACAAATTTCATTAGCGATTTTGAGTAATATGCGGGGCGATCTTCTGTACCATTTACGCGGCAGTCTAAAGTCAAGATCTCATGTTCATGTATGAACAAGTTTGGCAGGTTTTACATCTGGACAGCTTAAAAGGTCTTCATCCAAAAAAAAGCGTTAAAAGACATGGCTTTAAAGATTTTTTTCCCAAAAAGCATGCTTCTCAAGAAAAATGACTTGACCTTATAACGGTCACGCCTTGAGACCTTATAACCAGACCCATGTAACACAAATTTGGGTTGCTGTGGTACTAGACATAACAATTATTAATTGATTTTAAAGTCAANTATCTCATAACGCGAAGTGGTTCTCGTTCGCCCTCGCCTTCGATTGGCGGTTTCATTTTGGTGTCCGCGTATTGGACAAATTTCATTAGCGATTTTGAGTAATATGCGGGGCGATCTTCTGTACCATTTACGCGACAGTCTAAAAGTCAAGATGTTACGTTCATGTATGAACTCACGCAAGTTGGGCAGGTTTTACATCTGGACAGCTTAAAAGGTCTTCATCCAAAAAAAAGCGTTAAAAGACATGGCTTTAAAGATTTTTTTCCCAGAAAACATGCTTCTCAAGAAAAATGACCTGACCTTATAACGGTCACGCCTTGAGACCTTATAACCAGACCCATGTAACACAATTTTGGGTTGCTGTGGTACTAGACAAAATAATTAATTGATTTTAAAGTCAAAAAGACTCGAATTTATCAGATTTACGCAATATTACCCTAATTTTACAATAATCTTACCTTCGCAAAAACACAACAATAAAGTGTTAACTGTGGTTGAAAATGTCGCATAAAATCCGGCTGCAATAATATATCCAATGATGAACGATACGACGATGGGCACAATAAGGGAACGAACCTCGGGATGATCGGGAATAGATTTAACCATGATCCCGGCCGCAATTCCCGATAGCGCGGCAACGAGTACTTTGCCCAAAAACAGTGTTAACCCTCCCAGAACGGCAATCGCACCAACTCGGAATGAATTACTTACAATAGTCGCTGCCCCCATACAGGAAGCTTTACAATAATTCTTAAAGACATAATTACGAATGGTTTTTCATAAAAAACGTACAGGGGGTTGGTTATAACGTCAAGGTCTAAAAAACTGACTTGACCTTAATGCACTTAGGAAAAACTGACTTGACCTCATAAGCAACCTGAAATTTTTTCCACAAATTTGGGGGGAGGTCTTCATTAAAAAAAACCGTAAAAAGACATGATTTTAAAGATTTGTTCCCAAAAAGCATGCTACTCAAAAAACTGACGTCACCTTTGTGCCTGAAAAAAATGACTTGACCTTAGTGCAAAAAACTGACTTGACCTTATAACGACACAAATGGCTGACCTTATAACCAACCCCCCTGTAAAAATACATGATTTTAAAGATTCTTTCCCCAAAAAGCATGCTTCTCAAACAAACTGACTTGACCTTATAACCGTCACAACTTTAGACCTTATAACAGGACCCGCTGTAGTCTCAACTTAAAAACATACAGGGGTCTGCTTATAAGGTCTAGTGAATAAATTGTGATCCAAAACTTACAAAACTAGACTAGGTTTACGAAAATAACTGATCCGGTGTGAAACCATGGGCTTTAAATGTAAAGATTTTAGTTCAACAATTCGTGTGGAAATATAAAATAATTTAAACTCATGAACCCTTTATTTACCTGTCCGGTGATGGCAATCATTGCGTAACCAGTAGAATTGAAATATCTCAAACATTTTTCAAATAAACAAAGACAACAAAGGCAGCAGCGTGCAAGGCATTTCCCAATTTTGCTATCAGCCTGTTTTGCTGATTTTTTGGATACAAAATCTTTTTCCTCAAAAAACCAGACGTTCATTATACAAGTGTTTTATATCTCGTGAATGCAATTGCGAAAAAATCCCAGAAGATTGAAGATATTAAGTTACTTTATATTATAATAAGACTATTTAGAATCTGAGGCAGGCTACGCACTTCATCATTATTTGTACATTATGTATCACTTAAGGTGAGAGAAATATATTATACATGTTTGTATCCATTCATTTATGATAAATGTAGGCACAGATGGCCTGTGGGATGCGCAAAAGAGCGACTAAGAGAGAACCAAAACAAATTGAGCCCATATGGTAGGTAATCAGACTCAAGAATGCTTCCAACAAGGGCGAGACTAAAATATGAAAATGATTTTGATATTTTGTAGGTTAATATGCTATTGTAAATTCCGTCGAAAAATCTGACAATTTTATATTTGGCATATTTTAGCATAATTTTACTTTTTTGGCGTTTGTTCGTGAAATATATATTGCATGTTCCGCGAGAATCATACACTTTATATCTCGCCAAGAAAAACGCTAAGAGTATAATTACGAATCTTAGGTAATCATTGTATCCCTTTTTCGACAGGTTTAGCGTCAGTTTTAGCGCCGACACAAGGTATAAAGATAGAGAAATTATTCGGAAATTTATCGACAGCGTAACCCTTTAAAACCAAAAAATGTCAGGTAATATTTACGGAAAATCAGACAAATTCCTCTTTCTGCATACCGTATGTTGGCGCCGAAACTGACGTGGTTACGCCAATTTTAATCATGCCCTTACATACCTCTACTGAATTCCTTCTTGTCGCGGAAGAAATAATACCGCGCGGTGGCAGCCGAGATCATAAACTGGTGACAAGCAAAGATCACTTCAGTGAGCCAAATGATACCAAATGCTTGAATAAGATATGCCCACCAAATCTCCATATTATCTGTCGTGACATATCCCGTCGACGGGTCTANGAAAAAAATCCGACAAAAAACGTGCACATCTATAGGTACAGTGGGAAAAAGTCGGCCTGAAAAAGGCGCACATCTAGAGGTATTTACAAATTTTCGTAAAAAAACGCACATCTAGAGGGACATGCACATCTAAAGGGTGCACATCTAAAGGGACCTGACTGTATTGAAATTCTGACAATTTTATACTTGGAATATTTTAGCATAATTTTACTTTTTTGGCGTTTGTTCGTGAAATATATATTGCATTTTCCGCGAGAAACATACACTTTATATTTAGCAAAAAAAAACGCTGAGAGTATAATTACGAATCTTAGGTAATCATTGTATCCCTTTTCGACAGGTTTAGCGTCAGTTTTAGCGCCGACACAAGGTATAAAGATAGAGAAATTATTCGGAAATTTATCGACAGCGTAACCCTTTAAAACCAAAAAATATCAGGTTTGTACAAAAATTAACCCATTTCATATCGATTTAGTGACGTTTTTCTATGAGACGAGAAAAAAAAAATAAAAAATGTTCAGTGAGTGATGATATGATTTAATTTTTATCATATCTTTTTGATAAGTCTTTTTCAAAAGAAAAAAAAACAATTTCACAGAGACTGTGAAAAAAAAATGCAGATGAGTCTCCAATCTCTTCGGGGGCGTGGGTTCGAATCCCACTTCAGTCACCACTATGGGGATATGAATAAGTCTCTAAATATCTGTGTATGCGGGCTTATGCCCAAAATGTAGTGAGCTCCCAACTAGCCGGGGGGCTACGGTATTGGGGGGCGCGCCACCGGGTGCGCCGTGGCACTGCGGCCTTGCGAGCCCGTGCCTGAGGGGCTTAACCCCTCCGGCGCAATATTTACGGAAAATCCGATAAATTCCTCTTTCTGCATACCTTATGTTGGCGCTGAAACTGACGTGGTTACGCCAATTTAAATCATGCCCTTACATACCTCTACTGAATTCTTTCTTGTCGCGGAAGAAATAATACCGCGCGGTGGCAGCCGAGATCATAAACTGGTGACAAGCAAAGATCACTTCAGTGAGCCAAATGATACCAAATGCTTGAATAAGATATGCCCACCAAATCTCCATATTATCTGTCGTGACATATCCCGTCGACGGGTCTACATTTAGCTGCCCGGTTGTTTGAAAATTAGCATACAAGAATTATACAAGAACTGGCCAAAAAGCCGTCATCACAAAAATGACGTTAAAACGAGCCCTTCTATATGTGGCAATTAGGTGCTCGTTTAGTCAAATGCTTAATTTTTCTAGAATTTGAATTTTATTTATTTATTTGAAAAAAAAAATTAAACAATTAATTTATTATCGTAATTGTTATTTAGTCGCAAAAAACATTGCCAGAACTGGCGAAATATGTGGTAATAAAGATTTAATCATTTTAATTCAATAAAGAGAAGCTTCATAAGAGAAATATTATACACAGGGTGCGCAGTTATCTTGCGAAAATTGACGCTCGTACGCTTATCGTGGGACTTTTCATAATTTTTTTTTCGCGTCAGTGCGTGGGCGAGCATTTATATTGATAAAAAACGCTTATCTTGCGACTTTTCAAGGATCAAGTTCGCAAGATAACTGCGAACCCTGTGTTTATATATAAACCAAATATATATATATGCTAATTTGAAAACGACCTTCCCAGTAGTCGAGAGAAATGCGACAGACAAAAGCCAGGCAGACCAAACGCCAATCAACGCCAAATACATCCAAAACGCTTGTAGCATCAAAAACGGAATTTTAGCAACAACTTTGCCGGCTTCGGCAAAAAGTGCAGCGGCGAGACGAGCTCGACTGATGGCGGCAATCGAAAATGCAATCATCAAAACGGCAAAAACGGTAACGGCAATGGCAAAGTACAGAATATCATCGTGGGAGCTCAATGGAGTCACAAGCTGCTCTAGCTGAGCTAACTCGTCTATCGCCTCAGCACCCTAGTTTTTTTCAATTAATTTCAAGGTCAGTTTGGGTGTAAGTTGTGTTTGACTTTGAATNTTTTAAAATTACAAAAAAACCAACACCTTTTTTTGCATCGATGCTCGCGTTAAATGCAGTTGAAAAATTCTTACAACTTTAAAAATCAACATATAACAAGGAACAAATCAATGCGTCATTATGAGACCTTATAACAAATTAACATTTTAGTACCTCCGAAATGGCGTAGGCGTACCACATCAAAGCGGTGCCAACCAAGGAGCACAGTACCATTCCACCAATCACCACCCAAATTAAAACACTCGCCAAAAATCGCAACATTAGAACCGAAATGACGGAAATAACCACCGAAATTAGCGACGTATACAGTAGGGTATATCGGCAGGCGTACAAATCCAGTGAGATTTTTTTAATCGTTGGCACATTGGACAAAAACTCCGCAACTGTTTGGGCACTGGTACCGATATTTGTCGGAATGCATCGGTTCAAGACGGGGACGTGTTTGGTGATAGGTAAATCCGGGCACGGTCCATCTTTGCCCGTTTTAGCGCCGAGAAATTCGGATTTTGCCTTGAAGTCCTTAATTTTCATATCGTAGTTTATAAAACACAGATTGTTCCCATTTTTGGCATATTCCTTTAAAGAGATACAACGCAAATTTCAGAAAAAAAAACATTTTTAACCCATTCTTAAAATTGTCATTGAAAAAATATACATGTACAAGGGTTCGCCAAATAAGGGCCCCTCAAAAAAGGGTCGGTCACGCTAAATAAGAGTCGAATTTTTTCGAGAAAAAAACATTATTGCAAATAAGGATCGCTGATTTTAACCTTGATTCTTACTGTTATTTTTTAATATTTTCGAAATCATTTATGGACATAATTAATTTAAATTGTTAATAAACTCAACTCTAATCTTAAAATTGATAAAAACATTTTCTCATACAGTAAGAACAATCAAATCCGCTTATCATTGGTTCGCCAAATAAGGGTCGGTCTTCAAAACACGAAAGCGGCCCTTATGTGGCGACCCCGCTGTACACAATATACATGTAAACAAAATAATATAAAATATACATATATTTTATAAATTACCCTCGTTGCATTTGTCTTCCGTGGCACAAGCTGCTTTTTCAGGACCGTAATTTTTTTGACAAAATATATTTGTTCATTCATGGTCTATGTTAGATCATGCTATCATAGCATTGCTACGAAACTTTTTTCTTTCAGTCGTATCTCTGTATTCCATTTTTCCTGATAAAGATAATGTTGGTTAGTAACTCCGTATTCTTGATCAGTAATACCGTCTGGACAACTTTTGACACAAGCTTCTAGCGAGTGCGTATTGGTTAATTCACTGGACACTAATTCCGAGGCTTCGGCAGTAAAGTCAAAAAAGAACACATAAGGCCTGTCTGACATATCGACCCCGTGATAAGGGGAATCTCCGACTGCTTTGTTTTCCTGCCCACAAATGTTACCATAACTGTCCATACCGTATAGCAGCCGTTCGGCCCCTCCTGTATAAATCGCGTAGGCTAAAAAAAAGAAACATTATAAGTTTATCAGAGTTGAAGCTCCTTGTATTTTAACAAAATTAAAAATAACAAGTGTTATGTTCATTCCCCAGCCTCCCTTCATAAACACCGGGAAAATATAAGACTACAGGGCGGTCTGGTTATAAGGTCAAGCCCAAAAAACTGACTTAGCTTAATTCACTTTGAAAAAAGTTACTTGGCCTTATAACCATCTGAATAACTTTTTTCAATGATAAGTTCTAAATTTACATGTGTCGTTCTAAATGTATATGTGTCGTTCTAAATTTAAACCCAAAAAAAAGTGAAATAGACATGATTTCTATAAACATATTATTACCCGTACCGCTCTTAAAGTATATGTGACGTTGTAAATTTATTTTATTTTTTTATCTTGAAAAAAAACTGACTTGACCTTATAACGGTCACACCCTGTGACCTTATAACCAGACCCCCTGTGCAGATTTGTAACATGTCCTACCTGAAATACAAGCCATAGCGGCCAAATAAAGGACAAATATGACGAGACAAAAGACATCGGTGCAATTTCTCTTTGCCTTTGAGTCCCATCGGTTGGACTCGGCCTCTTTTGGGTCTCCCCAGCAACACCCCATTTTATCTGTTTTGTTCCGACAAGCTTTTTTTAATTAAAAACAGCTCTGAATACACAGAAAAATAGTAAAAAGTCACTTGAAAATGAATAAGCGAAAACAAAACAAATCATCGCATTAAAACGGCAAATATTGAAACAATAATTTTTCCAGGAAATGCTCTCTTGGTACAAATTGTGTTATACGGTAACCCTAACCGTACCATTTTAACTCTTGCGCACGAGAATTGTCAAAACTGATGTTTTATATTATGTCGGTGTGATGTACAAAAACTGGTTAATTTTGATCGCACCGTTTGAATTGGTATAAAACACAATCTGAATAACTTGAAAAATCCAACTTTTGTCAAGGAAATTACAAGTGTAGTTATTGTAAAAATCCAGGTTCAAAGTGTAAATTACAAAGTATTGGCCGACAAAAATTCGACCGGTTCAACTTTTGAAAATATTAAGTATGAACATATTAGACATTTTCTATATACTCTTTTAATACAACAATACATACAATGAGTCATACAGGACGCTATTCAGTTCTAAGTCTATACCAATTTCGTCGGTGCAATCTTGATAGGTTTCGAAAGATGCGCAAGAGTTAAACGTTTTATTTGCAAAATCTTCGCAAACAAAAAATCGAAAGAAAGTAATAAATAAATCACAAAAATTAAAGAAAATAAAATTATGAGGAATCATACGGTTTGAATTGAAGTTCGAATGATTAACCACCATCATTGCTTATTCATGAACACTAAAACCGCCGGACCAATCAGCCATCGGCTACTATTCACGAACATAAAAAAACATCGCTTGTCCAATCAGGACACGGCTCCAGACTCAAAGAGTTTTTCAATGGCATCGGGTTCGATTTGAAGAAATTTTGTAAGAGTGTCCCGCGTGTCCTGGCCGAGCTTCCCATGCGCATGGGAGATATCGTGACCGTTGCGAGAAAAGAAGGGGACCGGCGTCGGGAAAGTAACGCCTTTGGAATCGACTTGAAACGCCCCACGGGCTACATTATGCGGGTCAGTGTGGGCTTCTTCGGCGGTAAGTATTGGCGTGCAGCACGCTTCCGTACCCGCAAAAATCTCCGTCCATTCGGCAAGGGATTTTTCTCTAAATCGCGCTTCAAATCGACGTTTCATTGGCTCCCACGTAGACTGGTCCTATGGAAAGGTCAATTTGTGCATAGGCCGAATCGCATAACTGTTTCACGATAAATAGATATGTAACTTAAAAATAACAATTGCACGGATCGAATTTTTTTATTTGGGCAAAGCAAATATATATTTATATATATTTGTTTCTGGTAAAGTGGAAAAATTGACCCCCTCGACCCTGTTGATCTCCCAGGTCGACCGTATCCCTCATGCCGAGCCCTTGGATAAGTTCGGCATAAAATTGTGGCTCAATTGCACCGACGGCCATCCAGCGATTGTCACTGGTTTCATAACAACCATAAAAATGAGAACCACCGTCGAGCATATTGGTGCCTGGATCAGACGGAAAAAGTAAGGGAGCCATCGCCCAAAAAAATCCAGCCGCATAAGACGCTCCTTCGCTCATGGCCAGATCCAACACTTGCCCTTGAAAACATTTATTGGTTATTAGGTCAAGCGTTAAAAACATACACCTGTGACCTTTTAACACAAAAAATTTCAACCAAAAGACATACAGGGCGTGAACTATAAAGTGTTCGCCCATATTACAGGGGTCAAGCCCAAAAAAAGACTTGACCGTATAACTATTTATTTTTTTTAAATATATGATTATGCTTAAAAAATATCGTCAGCGGGGGGTGAGGTCTTTACCCAAACAAAAAGTGAAAAAGACATGAGTTCTATAAAATATTATTATATCGGTCTAAATTTACACCCAAAAAAGACATGATTAATCTAAAAATGACTTGGCCTTAGTACAAAAAAGATGACTTGACCTTATTACTGTCACTGTGACAGTGTCACACGGTGTGACTCACACCTTATGACCTTATAAACAGACCCCCCACTCGGGACTGCCTTAATCATTAAGATCTTGAATTTGGTTATTGGAAGGTAGTCGCGCGAACGCAGACTACCACTATCAGAAATTGTGACCGACACTCCACCGATTTGGCAAAGAGACGCAGGTCAGCCGAGCCGAAGTGCAATGGTACGGCCTCGCCACGGAGGAACCCCCTTCTTGATCGAGGTTGCCTCCGGCCCAGGTAAGTATGAATTGTACACCTCCCACCCAAAATCCAATAACAAATTTTCATTCAAACATTATGGTCTTCAATTTAATATTTGCAAATAACTCAAATAAATCATGATTCATGAACCAAAATATGCGTGATCATTAATGATACATGGTTCTTTTTATTTATTTATTTGTTTTATACCCCATGCACGGTTATCTTTCAACTAAATGAACATTAAATGAAACATTCCGTATATTGAAAGCTAACAACGCACTTTAGTAATAAAAATAAATATACTTTAGTAAAATGTAAGATATACGAGTGGAAAACGGAAAGTAACGGGGTCCAACATAACGGCACAGGAAGTGTATTTAATTCTTCGCCTTTATGGTACACAGTCCCTCATGTTACTATAAAAACAAAATTCTTGAATTTAAGTATAATCTAACGCTACCGCGTTCTTATCTACCTTAAAATCTTATTTTACTTGATCACATTAAATTTTAATATAAGTAGATAAAAACACGGTAGCGTTAGATTATACTTCAATTCAAGAATTTTGTTTTAATAGTAACATGAGGGACTATGTACCATTAAGGCGAACAATTAAATACACTTCCTGTGCCGTTATGTTGGACCCCGTTACTTTCCGTTTTCCACTCGTATATCTTACATTTTTTAGGAATTCAATTTCTCTAATACCCATTGCTTAAATGAAGATTTACCTTGTCCAGAAACCGTTCTTTCGTAAAGGGCGGCCAGAATTCCGGTTGTCAAGAGTAAACCTCCACCGGCAAAATCGGCGACTAGGTTAACCGGTGGTTGCGGCTTCCCGCGGTCATCACGCAGCGCATTAAGAACGCCCGTCTGCGCAATATAATTAATATCATGGCCGGGTGCGTTTACCAATGGGCCTGTTTGCCCAAATCCGGAGAGTCTGGCATAAATGAGTCGTGCGTTGAGCTCCATGAGTCTATCCGGGCCACAGTTTAACCGCTCCATGACGCCAGGCCGAAAAGGGTCTAGAATTACATCGGACTTGGTGGCCAGCTGGCGAAGAATGTCCTGGCCGGCGGGCGATTTCATATTGAGTGCAACTGACCCCTTGCCCCGCGTCTGTTGGTCAATGTGAAATTTGGATCCGGCTCGATCAACTCGAATCACATCCGCGCCGAAATCACGTAGTACCTGGCCACAATAAGGAATCGGGGCCAAGCCCGCCATTTCTAACACTTTTATCCCTTTAAGAGCCATTCTTAAAATAAATATATTTTAATGTATAAACATTATTACGCATGACAGAGGATAATTTAAAACTGCTTTTCCAGTGTTTTGACCTTAAATGTCACATATTCAAACGGATTAGAGAACTACAACCGCCAAACTACTCCTAAAAACTTACCGTATTTTTCCCAAAGGAACAAAAATATCTTGATTCATGCACGCAGATTTTTTTTATCAGTACCAAATAAAACATTAAGTGGGCCTAAATCTTGTTTATTTTTTGTTTGTAGTTGTTGTTGTTGCGAAATTTGAAGTCAAATTGATGTAGAAAGTCTAAGAAGAAAAAAAACTAAGAAAAACATGTCAAGTTAACTAATTGTGGCAGCAGAACATGTTTTTTACTTTTAAATAGAAAGAAAACACTTGGGCAAATTGGATTTAAAAAAAATGGTAATAAAAATAATCACAAAAAAAAGTCAAAAACTAAAACCTAAAATTTCTCTACAATTGTTCCATTGAGAAAAAAAAACACAATAATTGATCTTAACTCGTCCCCGTTCTCGAAAAGACGCACCCCGTCCCCGTCGTATTCCAGCATTTTTGCTGGATCGCGCTTAATAGGCGATAGAGAAAAAACGCGACAATATTTTTCAATATTTTTTTTTCTATTGACAAGCTGTGAGACTTCGGCGTTAATCAACACATCAAGCGTTATAATTCAGAAAAACACATATTACTTAAAACGGTGTTTTTTGCGATCGCTTGGGAGAAAAAAAGCCTTTTATTCTTTTGTTGTTTTCTCACCCAAAAATTATTTTTTTTTAATTGAAATCAAAAATACAGTAACGTTAACATTTGCGACTTGGTTTGATTTTTCAGATTAAACGATTAGACAACTAGTATCGTGTCACGGAGAGAATTTCTCGCGCGTGTCTCTCCTAACATGTGTAGAACCCCCACCTGGGATATGGGGAACACGAAATAGAAGAGTGAACGACTTAATTTTTTAACAAGTTATAGATTATACCCAATAATATTTGTGTAGAAAAAAAATTACACCCAACCGATTTAACCGGTTCGAGTTTAACCGGTTTTTCAATTTTTACGTTTTTTGCTCATATTTTTGTAAATATATTATTTTTTAACAAATAAACTTATCAAAAACATTTTTATTGATTGAAAAAGAACTCCAAAAGACCATCTGGCTATTTTTCTATTTGAAAGGCGCTCTCTGCCCAAAACGGGAAACACGCCACTAGAGTTTCGGTGTCGCGTGTCCAATTTCAAAAAAAAAAATTTTCATTTTGATATCAAAAAATAGAAAATTAAATTTCAGGTGGATTTGTCAAAACAATTTTTTTCTGAGAGGTGTTAATCATACTAAAATTTACTAAAAAGAGGTGATTCCAGCAAAAATGCTGGATTAAAACGGGGACGAGTTAACAAAGTAAAATTATGTGACTTAGGAGAACGGCCAATTGGGAAAACATGAGTGTGATATCCTTATATTTGAATATTCTTGAAGGGAAAATTCTATATAGGGATTTTTTGCTCGACAGTTCCTTCTCGGTGATAAATTATCCTATTTGGTCGTTTTTCAAAATCAAGCGGCCACTGTTTTGCTCATTTGGCGTTCATTAAACGTCGTATTCTGATTGAATATGAAATTATTCTTATTTAATCGAAATGTGGCCTTTCAAATGCCGCATAAAGAGACAAACAGTAAGGACACGCCGGCAATTTTGCCGAATAGAACTTGTAAACATAATATTCAAAACTGTATTTTGTTTTTCTTTTTGGAAGAATTTTTACTGCTCAGCCAATAAATTTTTGAAAGATTTTCCTCACAAATAAGTTAAGTTCAATTTGCAAACTGAACAATTCCATTTTTGAGACCGAAAAATAGGATACCTAAATAAAAGTTTCTTGCGTAACTCCTAAAGGGCTTAGTGAACATGGATACACCTACACCTGCGCGTTAACAATATCTGTTTGTAAATAGATTATATATGGCATGTCCGATATTAAAATGAACTATGAACAAGTATTTATTACTTGAGTATAAATTTACCTTTCAAAAACAGTCCCAGCTTTTATGGTAACTTGAAAAAAATCTAGAATCGAGTTGAACTTCAAAACCCTAAAATCTAATTGGTTATTTAGATTTCATGATTATATTTAGGAAATGACAAATTTGTAGTACAAATTCAGTAGTTCAGACTGTTGTACAGTGTAGTTAAAAATGACGAATTTTTACCATTATGAATAAACAAATTTTGTACATTCATAATCATCCAAATTGGTCATTTTCTATACATACATTCTTATACATACACTGTACATTCTGTACATACACGTTACTTACTAAACAATCTGAAACCGATTTAGTCAAAATATAGCTTATTGGTTACAATTTAGACAATAGTGACGAATACTTGCTTGAAATTTTCGAGAGGTTTAAAAATTCAACATTCTAGATTTTTAATTACAAATAAAACATCCCAAAATGTAATGAAAAATTAAAATCGTATCTAATTTTGAGAACGATAACAAAAAAATCGTAACTCATTATGAGAAGATGATGTTATTATGCAGGACTGTAACTCGTAATACCCGAGTGTAACGATATTTGCCTCGAGACAGTAAAACTGGCCAATCATAAATAGTGTAACGTATGCTACAAAATTTCGAGTACGAGTTGAAAGACAAAAATTGAAAAAAAACCTTGATGCAAAAAGTCCGACAGGTGAAAAAGTCCTTTTTTTTTCTTGAAGTCAAACATTTTTTGTTAAAGTACGAAATAACAGATCAGCATTACCGCATCAAGCGGTACACAAAATATATCACGGTTAACCAACACAAACCAGAGAAAAATGAAAGTTTTATTTCATTTTTCTTCCAATGGTTCGCCAAAAATAAAAGTACGAGTATAAATTATTAAATAATCAAACATACAGCTCCCAACTCGAATATGAAAAATAAAACTCCCATTTGATAAATATTGCGTCTACGAGTTAAAAATGAAAAAAAAAGTGATATTGAAATATTCATCAATTCGAGTCAAAGAGCGTACTCACATATATATGTTATTAAAATGCTTTTAATAGCGACTGTTTTTTTGTTTTAGAAGGCCAGTGTAAAATATAGAGAAGCGATCAAAAAAAAAATCCAAATTAGCAGTTTCCTATATCACAATGAAAAAATGGGCAGCCCAAGAATTAGGAAAAAATATTAATTTGCCGAAAAACACAAACTTTTTGTAGTTATTTGACCCAAGTTCTATAGCTTGAGACGTAGACTGAGTTTTTCGACAGTCTAAAAGAAATGACACAAAATTTCGGTTACCAAAATTCCGGTTAATCTCAATTTTGTGTCTTTTCTCGTCTAATTCTTTTCCTACGAAAATATTGAGTGTTATAGACACTACGACACGACAATTTTCCGACGAAAATATATTTTCAGAATCCCATTCAATAGGCCCAAACTTGGACTTGGGAAAAATGGGTGACAATTGCCCTGAAGCGATTTTTCCCTGGCCGGGCAAAAAACAACTCGACAGTTTCCGCGGCGTCATGCACAGGAACTGTTATGGAAAAATATAATCGTTATATGGACCATATAACACCTTAGATATATATATTTAATATATTAACAAAACATAATAGTATTTAAATCGTGCAACTTTAGCAGCAAATTATTTGCTCCCGGTTTCTAGTCGATACTTCCGGTTCTTAATTTTTGTTGTTACAAACTTTATCTGAACGGTATTTTTTTCGCGCAACAAGGTCATGTGACCTTCAAATTATAATCCACACCTCAAAAGACAAAAAAAAATATTTACAGTTTAAGTACGATTACGAACGCACTTGTGGTTTTTCCGGGGTTATTCTGGCGGAAAAACAATTTTGGGACAAAATAAAAAAAAAATCACGCAAAGATTCGATAAATATATATATATTTTTAATTAGTGTTGCTTAATTTATCGTTTTCGGTTACCAAACTTATTTGTTGGTTTAATTTCACCGGGCGCAACACAACCGAGTATGCCAAGATTTCAATAAATAAAAAGTAGGCTTTTATTTGCATACGAAAGTACGATTAGGGTACTGAAGCATATCACATGAAAATAAAAAATAGGTTTTTGGGCCTAAATCAATAGTCCTCAAAAGGAACTCGATCTTGCAAAAAAAAATTTAGCCTTTTGAAAAAAAAATGCTTCGTTTAAATCAGTGTCTAGTTTTAAGCCTACTTAAAAATATGGGTCAAAACAGGGGTACATAATGGCTAGAAGAAACATAAAAGGGGCAATATTACAGAATAATTACACACAGCGTTATTTTCCAGATGGAAAATATTTGTTTTTTCAGTTAACCCGTCGGCGAACAAAACCTGTTTCACGCCCAAAACGTTAACACAACGATACTGTTACTATACAGCGGAATAGTCCAAGACGGCCAAACATAAAAAAGTCAAGCTGAAATACTGTAAAAATGGTCTAGGGGAAAATAGACGACTGAACTTTGATTGATTGCCCAATGATTATCCAATCATAGAGCAGGATTATGCCTTTTTTAATTCTTGTTCTGTTTTGTTTGTATTTTTTTTTCTGGTTGGTCAATTTTCTTGTCTAGTAGATTTGGTTTAGCACTTGTTTCAGAATCGGCTTTTTTGTGAGGCCGTTGAAGGCTTCTTCGGGCACACCTACGTCCACGAAAAATGACGAATCCCGTGCAATTGCTGACATGGAAACCGCTGGCGGCACTAGAGTGTAAAAACACCAATTGACATCACGTGTTAGGGAATAGTCGCCCCATGGGTCAAGTAACTAATTTACGGATCTAAAATTGTATTTAAAAATAGTATGTATCAGAGGTCGGCAGATTTTTTTTTTACCCTATCCTTCCATACCCTAGTGCCATAATTTTGTTTTAAATGGTAAAACAGTTTATTTCAGTACTACCGGTTGAGTTTCATGAAAATCGGCAGAGCGTTTCTAGTATTCCGTGTCGGCATATTTTAAGATGACATAAAGACCAATTTTCCCTTTTTAATTTTGAACTACCAGTTGAGTTTCATGAAATTCTTCACGTAGAAGCGCATTTATAAAGAGGGGAGAAAGGAGTGGTACCCTAGTTCAAAATAAAAAGAAAAAGAAAATTGGTCTTTATATCATTTTAAAATATGCCGACACGGAATACTAGAAACGCTCGGCCGATTTTCATGAAACTCAACCGGTATTTACATATAATATCTGATCGCTTTTATCAAACTAAATGGGTTCGTTACCCATTGACGCAATTTAAATCGAATTAATATCTTAAATTGTCTAGGAGGAGTAGGCTCGACAATGAATCAAATGAAAAAAAAAAATACTAAATTTCGATCCGTAATCAATTTGTGTTTGATATTAACTGCATTAATATTGTCTTGTAGCTCAATAAACCATGCTTTGAAGCTAAAATCGCCAAAGAGTCCGCATACGAGCAAGTCAATCTTGACGGGCAAATTGACGGGCTCAATGACGCTCACATTTGGCAGTGCTATGACACTTTCCAGAAAGTCGTAAAGTTGCGTGTTTTCTTCGGCAAGCTCGGGCGGAAAATAAACATGACATCGGTGCCCAAACTGGCTCAATAGACGACATGTGTACAGGGCTGACCAACCGTTTGTGTTATCGGAACCGATTAGGAAGACAATAGTATTCGTCGATGATTGCATCTTTTTCAACTGAAACGATTAACAAAGTTTAAGACAATGGTTTTAAGGTAGAGGCGAGTCTGGCTATAAGGTCAGACCCAAAAAATTGACTCATTATGCCCCTTTGTAATGCTAAAACAAACTTACCAAAAATGTGGACACAACCGTAGCGTACGTTTGATGGACAACTGCTGAATCCATTTTAATCTTGTGCAAATTTTTCAAAATTTTCTCTCGGCATACATGAGCATTTTGATTGGCCAATATTCGCTCTTTAGAGTTTTCCTTGAGTCGCCACTGATTCCCACTCGAATTCGTCGCCGAGATTGGTGATTGGGCGCCGTTTGATTCGTGGTAAGAATCGTATCCACTACCCAGGTCCCCATATTTTTGCTGAAACGCGGTCAGTACACTTTGATCGTGGCGAAATTTCACTTCGTTTTCGCGTCGTGGTGGGAAACAACTGCAAATATTTGTTAAGCATAAGGCCTACTACTACTACGAAAGGTCAACAGCTTTATCCTGGTGGGAGGTCTTCACTCAAAAAATTTAAAAAAGACATGATTTCTACAAGAAAACTTATTACCCGTGTTGTTCTAAATGTATATGGCTCGTTCTAAATTTAAACCCAAAAAAAAGTGAAAAAAGACATGATTTCCATAAGAAAAAATATTACCCGTGTTGTTCTAAATGTATATGGCTGGTTCTAAATTTAAATTTTAAACCCAAAAAAAAAGTAAAAAAAGACATGATTTCTATATAAAATTACTAGCCGTGTCGTTATAAATTTAAACCCCAAAAAAAAAATGAAAAAAGACATTGTTTATCTTGAAAAAACTGACTAAGGTCGGAGTGCAAAAAAACTGACATGACCTTATAACGGCACAAACGGCTGACCTTATAACCAACCCCCTGTAGTAATTTTACTATTATATAATATATGATTGAGATATCACAAACTCAGGTATAATATGAGTATTTACTTATTAAGTTCGGACTCAGAGGAGTCAATTTCGCAAAATTCTTTATCTTTGTCAAAGAGTTTATTGGAGGCGGCAAAATCAAAATCTTGAACCATGGACTCGACGGGTTGAGTGAAACAATCATCTTGGGGTATTCGGTTGTTACGGAAACGGTTCTGCCGCTCATTTCTTCGGTGATTATTCTAAAGGATAATAGTCACAGTTTGTTATAAATTTTTGACGGTTTTTCGACCAAAAAACTGACTTGACCTAATAACCAACCCCTATGTATAAAAAAAATCCTCGAAAAAAAAAATGTTCAAAAAGACATGATTTGTCTTTAAAAAGTGGGGGAGGTCTTCACCCAAAAAAAAGTTTAAAAAAGACATGACTTCCGTAGAAAAAAAACTGACTTGACCTTAGTGCAAAACAAACTGATTTGGCCCTATAACGGCACAAATGGCTAACCAACCCCCAATGTAATTTATAATTAAATAAATAAACTCTGACTTGCTTGGGAAGTCTTTTATATACATCTACTTTTAAAAAATGTTAGATGTTTTCTAACAACCGAAACCAAACAACTCACTTTGATCATTTCGCGGGGGCTATTTGACTGCTTATTTCGCCAGCCCTTCATTAGAATGGAGTTGGTTTGTTGCCAGGTATAGGACTGTATACCGTTTGATGCAGGCACATTTGAACTGCCATTGTGATGATTATTGCTCTGATAATGGTGATTATTGAATTGCCCGTTATTTTGGGCAAGGGCGGAAATTGCCTGCAATCCATAGGCACTAGTGGGCGAGTCCCTCGGTTCCGGCGGGGTCGGTAGAGAGCCAATATTTAAAATTGACGGATCATCAAACAAAACCGATGGCGGCTCTTCTTTTGGCGGCGATTCCGCTTCCCTTAAGAATTATATATTAAATTAAAAGTCTATTGATTCATTTTTGAAAAGGCATACAGAGGGTTGGCTATAAGGTCAAGGTCTAAAAAACTGACTTGACCTTAATGCACTTTGAAAAATTATACCTTAGTGCTGGAAAAGTTCATAATGACATGATTTTATAGAAAAAAATGTGCCAGTGCGGGGGGGAGGGGGATCTTCATCCAAAAAAAACGTAAAAAGACATGATTTTAAAGATTTTTTCCCAAAAAGTATGCTACTCAAAAAAACTGACTTGACCTTACTGCCAGAAAAAAACTGACTTGAACTTAGTGCAAAACAACTGACTTTATAACGGCACAAATGGCTGACCTTATAACCAACCCCTCTGTATATCAGCTGAAATTATTTCAAAAAATGTGAAGACGAATTTATTTTATTCACTATTACGGTATATTTTTCTATCTATTCTTAGTCTGGTATATTAGTCGGTTTTACGATTTTCAAATGTCTATAGTCTATAGACTATAGTTTTTTGTTTTATTATTGGACTAATACTTTTCCTTAAAAGGCCCAAGGGATGGGGCAAGTGCATAAGAGTGGTTTCCGGCAAGTCAAAACGACGTACCGGTTTTTACGACCGGTCAATATTTCCATGTTAAAAACTCGTCATACTGACAATGTAGGAAATTCCAAATCTAAAATTATTTGATTGGCTTACCCGGGCGAGACTATTCGAGACTAAAAACTCGGGACAGGCAAACCGTCCCTTAGTAACTCTCCCTGTAAACGGGTTAAAATACCCGGTATAGCTACAGTATTATATACAGTACTACATATGTATATTTATATTTTAGCGGTTATAAAAAAACGCATGTAAATTATATGGCGTAATATTTAAAAAAAATGAAACCTGGATTCCAGGTCCTGGATTAAGCGACCGCTCGTAAGACCTTATAAACGACCTTATGTAACGACATCTTAGAACAAGAAAACCTTTTAACACGGCGCTGACAAACACTAACACCTAAATTAACCGGAAAAATGCTACGTAAAATGCTATTTAGGGGGCTAATTTTTAGTTAAACTTACGATTCCTCGGACTCGTCAAGCACTTCAAGATCCATTATCTGAGTTGCTTTGAGTTCGATTGTGCCATTTTTCGTTTTCAGCGAGATTGATTGATCCTCTAAGTTGATCGATTGCAAAATCCCTTCATTCTTCACACCATCGACAGATATGACCGAAATTGGGAGTCCAACGTAATTATCCATTCTGGAATAGGTTGCTAATTTATTATCAATCAGATGACACGCAAATCGAGGTCCAATGAAGGAAAAAATAATTTTCCCTCCATTTAGTATACGAGAGAATGATAAAGTCTGACTTAGGGGACTTCAGAAAATGGCGATAAATAAAAGAAAATGGGGGGGGTCTTCATCCAAAAAAAAGTGAAAAAAAACATGATTTATCTTGAAAAAAAAATGACTTGACCTTATAGCGGTCACCTTTTGTGACCTTATAACCAGACCCCCCTGTAAATATTTATTTTTCCTTTAGGAGTTTTAAGACCAAGTCAAACTTGCATATTCAAGTCTATAGACCAAGTAAACCTTCATCAAGAGATTACCATATTACATTTAAATGATCAACAACAAAAAAAATGATTTTTGTTCATTGTTAAGTTCGGTTCTCGAAAATAGCCTCCGAAAAAGGAGCATCGTCACAAAAAGGACCATTTTTTCTATTAGCATGCCTCCATTTTGGCCGAAAAATGAGTAATCGTCCGATAAATCAGTAAGGACTGTATTTGAGGAAGCTGCAATTGGTCAACAAAAGTTCCAGCAACTCGCTTTTCCTCGAAACTCCCTTATTCGTCACCTAATTTTGTCAACTAATTGACCAAGACATCAAGTTGTGAAGAACAAATGTTTACCCCATCAAAAATTGTGGACCTATTTCTCCCTTTTCGATTTTCCGAGATTACAGTTCGTACAGTTTCAAACTTTGAGTTATAAATAGGGGGCGTTCCTAATTTTTTTTCCCGAGAAATCAAGTTCTCAATATGTTTGTAACCAGACGTTTTCTATAGGTAATCGACTTTAGAATTTTGGTCGGTTAAAATCTCTCAATTTTTTTTTCTTGGTTAAATCAGAAGCGCCGTAACGTTATGAATCCGTCAGAGGTTATATTTTTCTTTACGATTAATAAATTAGAGCATAAACCGTAAAAAATGTTCTAACCGTCATATATAGAACCGGTTGTGTCCGAATGAGTTGAAATTTTGTGAGTGAGCTTATAATACCTATTGCTAAATTCACGTCAGTTTTCAGAAGTATGCGACTCTTATTTGTATAGGTTGGTTTTTTTAGGAACGCCCCCTAGTTATAAAGCATGACTTACAGTCCTTAACCATTTATCGGACGCTCATTTATCGGACGCTTACTCATTTATCAAACGCTTTTTTGGCCAAAATGGGGTCATTCTAATAAAAAATGACCTCTTTTGTGACGATGATCATTTATCGGACGCTATTTTCGAGAACCGAAAACGTCCGATAAAATTTATCGGATAAATGGTTAAGGACTGTATATTTTTTTTTCTAATACATACACGTGTAGTATGTAATTACGTTTTGTGAATATCAAGATATTAAAAAAAAACTCGCTTTATATTTATTATTATTTTATCTTTTGAGGGGAAATTTAGAAGTGAAAGTGTGAAAAAATTGAATAAAAAAACTAAACTTTCTTCTTCGCTTTAAATTTATGACAGAAAATAATTGCCCAAAAACAAAAAAAAGTTCATATCAAATGATATAATATCATGGAACTTTTAGAAATATACTGAAATGAATACTCAAAAGTTATGCCTCAGTGCACATCACAAAATAGTCCAACCGAAACGGAAATCCATGTTATTAACCCTCAAGTATGACTATGTACTGCACCCTGTAAATTACAAATTATTAAAATGGTTAACCAATAAAACAGTAGCCTATCTAAGATATGCTATCTTTAACGGGAATCAGGACGCAGCCCGATTTCATTTCACACAAACTTCAAAAAAAAAATCATTATCGGAAAAGTCATTTTTTTCGAACCAAACTGGCTAACAAGTTGTAACAGGCAATTGTATAAATCACATGACGTATTAGTATAGTAGGGAGTGTAATACGGTATTACACTCCGTACTGTACAAAAATCCAAAATTGCTCTTAATAATAACTGACGAGATAAAATTAAGTACAGTCCTTCACCATTTATCGGACGCTCATTTATCGGACGCTTAATCATTTATCGGACGCTTTTTTGGCCAAAATGGGGTCATTCTAATAAAAAAATGACCTCTTTTGTGACGATGCTCATTTATCGGACGCTATTTTCGAGAACCGAAAACGTCCGATAAATGGTTAAGGACTGTAGTAGCTAAACTAGTATCAAACGTTATACTTGTAGATTAGAAGTTGTATAACTTTTAGAGACTAACTTACAATAACCAGCCTTAAAAAATATTTTCTCGAAAAGACCAAGAATTTATAGTAATTTTTTAATCTTCGTCTGAACCTTTTCGATTTTTTTTTTATTCAAAAAACGATTTGACCTTATAGTCACAAAAATGTCACCCCACCCGACTGCCTTTAACAACCTAATGTGACAAACATAAATTTTAACAAATTCATATTAAATAACATCAGACTACCATTTACAACGATGGATTAAGATAAACGAGAGTCGCAATTTTTTTTAAATAATTTTATTTGAATTGAGGACTGAACCAGTAAAAAAGTTAAGAAGAAAGCGCAATAATGACACAAGACGTATAAATCCAAAATACT
Organism: Oikopleura albicans; assembly: GCA_004367875.1. Lineage (NCBI taxonomy): Eukaryota > Metazoa > Chordata > Appendicularia > Copelata > Oikopleuridae > Oikopleura > Oikopleura albicans. The sequence goes on from SCLG01000021.1 coordinate 958,309, forward strand.
CAAGAACTGTTATTTTCGCCATCTTGAGGCAAAAACGCAGCAAGTTTTTGTTTATATATAAGTATATATAATTGTTTTAATTGTGGCGGAAAAAACTAAAAATCAGGATTTTGTATGTGTGTGTGTATTCCAAATGAACCAATTGGGATAGAGATCAAAAAATGTGTGTGTTAGCGGGACACCTTGTGTGTTAATCAACCGATTCGATCGTTTCGGCAGGCGCTGGACTTGAGCTGAAGCACTAAAAATAATACAAAACTGCACACAAGAGTTAAGTGACCATTTTTGATTGTTCTAAATGAAAAACGATTCGCTGAAACCCATCTATAAGTGCACTATTCAACATTTTAAATTACCCAAATTTTCCAGAAAATTTCCTGGAACTTCCAGGCTAGAAGTTAAAAACTCGAAAAGGACATGATTTTCTTGATATTATTACCAAAAATTTTGGTCCAAAATAGTTACTTATGTTTTAGTTTAGAAATACGAATATAATATTCAAAATCGCATGTCTAATTACAGTCCTTACTCCCACTACGCCGCTCTTTTTCATAAAAAAGTGCTTATCCCATTACGGCCGCTTTTTTTTAATTAAGTATTTCATGCGTTCACTCTAATCCCAACCTAAAATTCAAAATTTTCCAAATGGAAAATGGTAATTACAACCAATTATTCGGAAGATAGGGATCGACATGAGACCTTACAACTTTGGGTATTGATACCAAAATGAATTTCATTTTCTTTTTTCAAACAAATCATGGCCATCAGCTGGCTTAACGTTGACTTATAGATGGAAATTGTGCTACAGAGGAAGATAAATCATAGTCTCGTGGACATTGGAAGTTGATTTTGATAAACTGGTCATAGAGTTATAACGACCAGATTTTGTCTTTATAGAGCAAAATCTTGTGAGTGTTGTTATAACGAAAGCCATAAAAATTATGCTAGACAGACAAAGGCGATCCATACTTATGTAGGAAAAAATATTTTCTTGAGGCAGTAAAATAAACGACTTTTAATATGGTTGATAATTCTTTCTTATGTTTCCAATAGACTATCTATAGTATAGATTCTATACGGTGTGGTCGAGCAATTAATCAGGAAGAGCAAATTTTTACGCGCACTTTTAATGCTGAAACAATATAAAACTGCGTGCGGAATTTCCCCTGGCTGACTCATTCTTGGACCACACAGTATAAGAAATAAATAACTTGCAAATTAAAAATCGTTCACTTAAGTAACATGACTGCTTCAAAATACCATATACCCGTCCGGACGCGTCCTAAATGTAGGAAGGCTAGATAAAGTAATGAATCTCGTTAAAACTTTTGATGTTTGTTGGGAAAATGTTGCAGTCATGAAAAAGCCGCATGTTTCACATAATTCATCAAAACCAAAAGTTTCTAAAACATTATCAAAAATGCTGTTAAAACGGACTGGTGTTGTTCCTCGCTGCGTTATCGAAAAAGAGCACAACAATTTATGAACGAAAAATTCTTCAATTTTAATTACACCATCTAACCAGGTAACATGAAGTGCTCAAAAAGGGCTAGGACAATTGAATTTTGAGATACGCTTCGGTCCACAAAGTGTTAAGGTTACCCAATATTTTTAAGATAACTGGTTAGGGGCGACGAGGGAATGCTTCTAAATATTTTTTATAATACTATAATTTATAATTTATAACCATAGAGCGAGCATACAGTATATATTTTTCTCAAATGAACCTCCTTTGACTATCAAATTATGTGTCGTTAAAACATTTTCTAGCTGATATCCGATATGTGAATGTGATTTCTGTGATTTTTTCATATCGAACATGTTATAATAGAAAAACCATTAATCATTTTTTGTGTTTATAAAAACTGGGAAAAAACAGCGCCGAAAGAAATCTAATTTTTTGTTGCCCTGTTGCGATAACGTGAATATATATTAGAATAAAAATAGTAAGATGATTAACGATCATTGTGATTTTTTTTGTGTCTCTAACGCCACCCGCTGGAAAGGCTTCAAGTGCTTTTCAAACAGGGAAATAAACGAGTAATTACATCAAGGGCAAGACGGTGAAAGAAGTTCGTCCTTGGTCGGCCATTCGATACCGGGGTCCCATAATCCACTGGCTCTTCTTTTAATTCATGGAAAACCGTTTCCAAAATCTAAAAATAATCATTAATTCTGATAGCGGTAACGGGGCTATCCAAAAACCAAGCGAGTCCCAGAACCATTTAACTCCTGCACCCAAACAGGCCCTTTGGGGCCTGTGTTCATTTCACACCACGATTAGGATTGGTATCCAAATTTCTTTATAATTGTTTTCATCGGGGTTTTTAACTCCTGGGAGGCCAAAAGATCATTAATTACAGATAATTGATATTTATCTGGCAATATTTATCCAAAAACCGTATATATAAATATATTATATTATAAGTATAAGTAGTTACCGTATGGGGACGCTCAGACTGCGAGGCTTTGAGCAATTTTCCGTA
>SCLG01000021.1:969797-980743 GCA_004367875.1 Oikopleura albicans
GAGCCGGACAAACGTCCGGGGTTCGTGCTTGGGGGTTAATGCACAGTTTGTGAATTCTAACCAGTTTTTCTTGCAAACAACAGTATAAAATACATTTCGTCAAATGTTTCATAAAGTTTTTTTCGTGTCCGTAAAAAAAAATGTTTACGTTTGGTCTCATCATATGAACGTTGAAACTTGTAAACACATTTCGAAACGATAAAATTGGTTAATTTTGCCTCGAGGCCAAAAAAACAAACGAGCCCTTATTCCACTTACAATAATGATACATATCATATACATGCTTTAATTTGGATCCATATTTCACCACAGAAGTACGACACTCATGTGATCCGATTTTCTTAAAAAGGAAAACATATTGAATTCGTTTAATTTTTACAGTATGTACTACATACTATGTAGGGTAGCCGCCTGGGATTTTCAAAGCCCGAAAAATTTAAGAGTTTGACATTAAAACTTTCCAGTTATACCAAATTAAGGGTGGCGAAAACTAATATCCTTTCCAACACGACCGATTGCCTTCTAGGGTGGCAAAATATGTTTATTTGGGTTTTTGTCAAGTATTGGCCATACTGTATGGCGCGCCATGGCGATCGCTGATTGATTTTTAGATTAAGATGAAAAGCGTAAAAACTGCACGTCGGAATCCAGATAGGGACAGTTTATATATAATTACAATTTGTCCACGATTAATTTTTCACTTTTAAATCCAGCGCAAGATTTAAAACTATGTCGATTGGCCAATTTCGTGACGTCACATTTTGCCCCTTACCCTTTATTAATGTTAAAAGTAAAAAAAAAGCAAAAAAGGAAAGNGACTAGACCATTTTTGGACGTAAACTGGAATTAAGAAATACATGATTTTATTCAAAAAATGAGGGACCTTTTTAGCTAGTATGTGATTGCCCATTTAGATAAGTGCCATCTCTTTGATAAAACGATGAGTACAACATTAAAAATACGCTCCCTTAATGCACAGTTTGTGAATTCTAACCAGTTTTTCTTGCAAACAACAGTATAAAATACATTTCGTCAAATGTTTCGTAAAGTTTTTTTTGTGTCCGTAAAAAATGTTTACGTTTGGTCTCATCATATGAACGTTGAAACTTGTAAACACATTCGTCAGCAATGTGCCGCATTTCGAACGATAAAATTGGTTAATTTTGCCTCGGGGCCAAAAAACAAACAAGCCCTTATTCCACTTACAATAATGATACATATCATATACATGCTTTAATTTTGATCCATATTTCACCACAGAAGTACGAAACTCATGTGATCCGATTTTCTTAAAAAGGAAAACATATTGAATTCGTTTAATTTTTACAGTATGTACTACATACTATGTAGGGTAGCCGCCTGGGATTTTCAAAGCCCGAAAAATTTAAGTTTGACATTAAAACTTTCCAATTATACCAAATTAAGGGTGGCGAAAACTAATATCCTTTCCAACACGACCGATTGCCTTCGAGGGTGGCAAAATATGTTTATTTGAGTTTTTTGTCAAGTATTGGCCATACAGTATTTTGCCATACAGTATGGCCCATACTGTATGGCGATCGCTGATTGATTTTTAGATTAAGATGAAAAGCGTAAAAACTGCACGGAATCCAGATAGGGACAGTTTATATATAATTATACTATAAGCTTTACTAGATAATTATATATAAAATGTCGCCGGATTACCCTTTTTCTTTCTTTCTCAAACTCTACATTACGAGTAATAACGTCACTGTTTAAAATAACGAAAACATTGAAAAAATCGAAAATTTTTTTGTAGGGGTATGCTTGGAGAAAAACACAGGAATGGAATAGAATTGTGGTTTTCAGTGTATGAACTAGTGAATTCGGGGTACAATTCTGAATTGTCAAGCAATCAAAAATAATAATAAGACATTTTTCTTAATGAACATTGTTCGAACAAAAAAACGAAGATTTTTTTAATTGGTTAAATGGACCCTGCTTTCACCAGATAACCAGGTTATGTGATTGAATAATCTCATGCTTATGTTTGTCAAATTGTCACATTGAAATTGAAAACAACGTCTCAGTGTCTCAGTAGTAAAAAAATCAACAAAACCATACCGTATGGTTTCAATTAAACCATACGGTATGACGCGTCATGACGTACGTATTCAATATTTTAGTAAAAAATATCATAAATTTATTCAATAATCTCTGGTAAATTTACTATTTACTTTCTCGACACCCCCCCTCCACACACACACACACCGAAAATAAAATAAATTGGTAAAGTGTGCCCGCGGGCCATTGTTATAAACTGTGTTGTCAACATAAGTGCGATTTCTCTTTAGTGCCACAACAACCATAGAAAAAAGATTTTTTTTTTTCAATTTTCTCTCAAAGGGCGAAATTCAAACATGGCCAGCTAAACAAAGCGGGTTGCGGAATGTTCGTTAAATAAATTCTCGTTTTTTTTGTTATCTCCCACTCTCGCTCGCTCTCTCTCTATCTCACTCGTTTTTCTCTCTGGTTACTGAGCGAACATCAAATATTTATCGCGTCAGATAGTATTCATAGTTGTAGAATGGACAGAAGGAAGAATGAGAAAAAACATGGACACCCTAGTAGGTTCAAAAACGAAAAGACGTACATATAATCGATCAAATATTTTTTTTCGTATAATTCACTATAGGCCCGATCATAAAACTGGGTTCCCTATTAAAAGCATATTAGATGCTATATAACTTCTGCGGCCAAAGTTTCTTTAAACAGCACTGTTTGAATTGTTCTAAAGTACAAACTGAGTAACGTCTAATATGAAATATGTTGTTAACCAATTGGTTTACAGTTTCTTTATTTAGACTATGTATACGCTATACTGTATAACCTATATTTCAAGAAGAATGTTTTAGTAAAAAAATTTCAGCTGACCCTACCCATGATCTTAAGGACGGGTCAGTCGATTTGTTTACAAACAGTAACTTCCGAAAACAACGCTATAAAATACGTTCCACACCTAGGATTATATTTTTTTTCTTTTGCTATGAGATCAAAGCTTATGCGGTAACATGGTTATATTTCCTAGGTCATAAGTATCACCACCGATCACAAACGTCCACTTGAACTTGTCAAAAACGGGAAATTAAACTGTCCATCACGTGAATAGTGTTGGTGGTATTGATCTTGTTTGTGTGGTCAAATGTTCCTATAATCCAGGTGCTCAATTCTATGTAGGTTTTTTGACCGAGGTCTAGAACAAAAAATAACTCGAAAAAACTAAAAAAATGGGAAAATCACCTAACTTCCTGCCCTTGATATTTAATAAACGACACATGGTATCGCAAAAAGCCTATACATAGAATTGAGCTCCACAATTGTTTTTCAAAATATACCGAAAAAATTATATCAATAGCACCAACACTGTGGAAGTGATGGATGACGATTGAAAAAAAAATCAGTAAAAAATTCATGCGTTGTGATTCTTTTAGATATATCAAATATCATATATGGAATGAAATTATGTTTTATCATTTATCGGATCATTGTAGATGGTAGATATGTACAAATTACACATTGAAAAACATGTTTTTCACAACAAATTACACATTGAAAATTATTTTTTGAAAAATTGGATGAGCAGTTTTGTGAATATCAAAATTTCTAGATTTTGATGGTTTAATGAACCTGGCCATGCTTGATAACATTAGTTAAAGTGAAATAAAAACATCAAATGTGTGACAAAAATGAACTCTACTGGTTTTCGGGTCCAGTTTGTTAACAAATCGACTGACCCGTCCTTGAAAAAAGCTATTTTTGTGTTTATAAACTTTTCAGTAAAAATAAATATTAAACATGATTTTTTGAGAACTAGAACATCACAAAACGTTAAAATGCCTGGTTAACAAATAATCACAAAGGTGATACTCATAGAAATTGGACAATACAACAATGAAGTGTGAGTTCAATTCCTGGAAAACACATACCAAAAAGATTCGATCATAAAAATGCTATTTTTGGGGTTTGATTTTTTTAGAGCTGTATCACAAAACGTTTTGAATCTCTGGTTAAAACTGATAAACCAAAATCGTAAAGTGTTTAACGTTGAAGTAAACCCAAAAAGCCATTTGCAAAACCGTCCCTTTAAAAAATGTCAAATGACCACACAAATTTATTATTACTTTTTTTTTGCGCTGTTGTTTAAACGCATCTCATAGATATATAGAGAACGAGAGAGCGAGAGATAGATAGATCGATAAACAACACATGAATTGAACCACTACCGTTAAATACAGATTGCTTTTGTTCGTCATTAATATTTTAGCTTTTCTTCGCCTTACGCAGTCAAGACGCGGGCTTAACGCTACTGATAATATAAATGAGCCCAGATAAGCTGCCCTTGAAGTTGATCGATGTCAAGTGTTTATTAACTCATTATGGTTTGACGTTTTTCTTAGAGGGGTACTTCAGATATCAGCGCCAGTTTTGGCGTGAATTCCAATCTAGATAGCGAAACTTTTCCGAAATGAAATGAAAAATGTAATAACTGCTCACGTCGCCTTTTTTTAATTGTTAATAATATAAGGTTGGGACAAAATTTTGGGAAAAATCGCGTGGCAAAAAAAACAAAAAGAAACCGAACTTTGACAATTCTTGGCGGGTTACGTAGGGGTCAAATTTCATGATAAGTGTCAAAATCATGTTCGTCCAATTTGATGTCAAAAATTAACTGTAATAATCAATTTCTTCGCTAAATTTGACGTCCTGTAATTTAGCTCCACTGGGTGGGTTCATATGACATTTCAATGTTAACAAAGCCAACAAATTCGTCGACTAATTTGTAATTGAAGATCAAAATTTAAGTATAGTTAGAGTTCTTTGTCGGGAAAAGTATTTTTGGATCGAAATCTCTTTTCTACTTCACGTTTTTTGGACCACTCGGAACTTTTCGGCAATTCCGACTTTCGACCGACACATTTTCTTATCGAAACTTTGGTCACAACCATTCTCTGCTAGCTGTCGAAGCAATTATCTTTATTTACAAAAAATTGCCTGTGAGTTAAACTCAAGTTTAAACTGATTGCTTAACCTAGACCGGCAAAAACTAACTATTTTATTTTGTTCACCAATGATAAGGGACGTTTATAAAGTCAAAAAAGTTCTTAAATTCATTTGTAAAGCTGGCGTGACCTTATAATCCAGCACGAATAAGCATACATATTTGGTAAACTTCATGAAATAGATGGCACATATTTGGTTGACTTCAAAAAATGTCCTTAAGACGTGATGTTTCAGTAAAACTCACTTGACCTACTTAAAAACTCACTTGACCATACGACGGCAAAAAAAAATTAGACCTAAATACACTTTCGTAATAATTTGAACTGGGTATTCCAAAAGCTGGTATATACCACAACTCTGTAAATAAAGTTTCTTTAAATACTAAAATCTAAAGAACCATAACAATGGGACCATTTCCTCCATTTTGGAGAAAATCCAATAAAAATTTTATTTTTACTATCATACGACAAATTTCGGAAAATTCCGAATTATCTCATGAAACTAGGGAATATGTGATAGCAAATGATAGTATTTGGGACTTACTGCAATTAAATGCGATAAGTTCTTTGCTCCCATAAATCTGATCCTTATTCACCAAATTCTTCTCCCGCTAAACCAAAAACGTTTTCTCTCATGTTTTTATTCTCTTGAATTATTCCCATCGAGGAAAAATACAAATTTCATTAAAAAATAACGACAAAGATGAAAGCAAAAATCGCCTAGTAGAGTGATTGTCACGCTTGTCGCCATAACTCATCCGCTGTAATTGACATTTCCATCAAATAAAAATTACGACTCTCCATTTCGAGGCGGCTCAACGGAGATAAAAATTCACAGTGAGAAATAACGTAAGTCACTCCGCATGACCCTCTATAAAGTAACCCGATTGAAAAGTCATTCCCAAACCCAAGAGAAAACCCTAGAAAATACCACATGTAGGTCACGTGACGCAAATGCCCGGGTCATTTTACAGTTAGCACGAACAAAAAAACGGGCGAAGAAACAAGGGAAAATGAAATATTGATTGTGGTCAAACAAAAATTATTAACGCAATTAGAAATGCAACCAGCGCATAAAAGCCCAGGAACAGGAATAAAAGTTGATTTACGGAGTGTTTTTGAAATAAAAACATGAAATCACCATAAAAACGGACCAGAATAGTAGAAGCGGTTGTTATAAACTACAGCTCTTTTTAAACCAACACCTGTTCTTGTGTTTTGTAAGTATTTACTCATATGATATAAGTTATATCATATAAGTCATTCTGAACACGAACTTGTTATGACCCCGTTAAGTTAAAATGACCCGGTTTTCTGAAGTGAATAGTCGGCTAATGAATACCAAATTTTTTTTTGCAAATGAATGTTTCTGGTGGCTTCCTAGAGCGTTTGTCTACCAAGTTAAGTTTGTAAACAACAGGTATGACCGGTCCTTAAATTCAACGGTCGGAACAAAATCGTGGATATATATATATATGAGTTTTGACCACATCCTACACTGCAGAAAAAGAAACCTCTTGACTGGAAAATAATAAATCTTACAGGCGTTGTTGGCTTTTGTGCTCAAAAAACTGACCTGACCTTATAAGTCAGGGGGGTTTCGCCCAAAACACCAGGAAAGACATTTATGTCTGAAAAAACTGACTTGACCTAAAAGCGGTAAAAATGGCTGACTTTAGATAGCCATCGCCTACGCTTCCTTTCTGCAACATTTAATGTATTTATGGATTGCTTAAAATATGATTTTGTAACTCCATTATACTATTACAAAAGATCTTTAAAGATACGAGTTATAATATTACTATAGGCGAATTTAACACGAACTCATTGACGATAATTAAAACTTCGAACATTTTTGACATGCATTACCGGCAGATAAATTTACATTTTTTGTAGAAAAAAAAGAAATCGAAAAACTCGTGTAAACTACTCCCTGAAGAAGACAGTAAAATAGAATATGAAATTCGCTCATCTAATTATTTTTTTTCTCAATTAGGTTCATTGAAATTGTGTTATTGATTAGTTCTTTGAGCAACCTTGGCCTACATTTTGAACAATTTTAATATGTGGCACGTTTGAAACTAGATGGAGACCTTTTATAATTTAAAATACACAAAATGAAAGGTTATAGCTAGGGTAGCCGCTTGGGATTCTCGGAGCCAAAAAAAAATAAGAATTTGACGTTCGAACATTCCAGTTGTACTAAATCAAGGGAGACTTGACCTTATAGCGGCAGAAATGGCTGACCTTATAACCAACCCCCCTGTAAATGCAAAACCTTGACCTTAAATTTCAAAAATTCCATGATTCAATAGCAACAAGAAATAGGGTATTTTTAACTACCCACATAACAAAATTTGCGAGAAGTCATATTCCGTGTCAGGCATGTATATTCAATTTACAGCATACAAAACCATAAATTTGACAAGGTCTGTGGGTCATTCTAATTCATTTAAATGAATGCTGCCAACGTCACGTCGGCCCTAATCATCTAATAAATCGCAGAATTTGTATTTGGAATACGCTTCTTAGTAAGTTCCTTACTAACGGTTATTTTGTCCCGTCAAATGAAATTATAATATTGTTACATGTAATAGTTCACAGAGCTATTGGGGATGTCCCGCCAAGGATGATAATTTAACTAAAAATAATTAGACATCTCAATCCATATTCACTCAAAAACCGAAGTCGGACTATCTTTGGACTAGTTCATTATAAATTAGATATTATGAAACATATCCCGCGATTTACGCAAACCATTTGTGAACAATCTAGCATAAAAACTCAATAACGACCACCTGATCTGATCTAGCATGGTTTTGTTTATCGTAAGATATACTTAGCTCAGCTTTAAATCGAATACCAAAGAAATATCACAAATGTGATAGCAATTGCTAGACCGTGGATAGGATATGAAAAGGTTAAATCACATAAGGTGAGTTCAATAAAAGTTAAATTCATCAAACTACAGGTGGGTTGACTTTTTTTGTCAAAAAACGGAAAAAGACATGAGTTTAAAGATTTTTTCCCAAAGACTATGATACTCAAAAAAACGGACTTGACCTTAGTGCAAAAAAAAACTGACTTAACCTCATAACGGCACAAATGGCTTACCTTATAAACAACCCCATGTAAGTAAATCGCAACGCCTGGCTTTCAATACCATGTACATTTAAATCTCTTCAAAACATTCACTAACGCAAAAAAATTTGATTCCACGTGTCCCAGGGTTAAACGCGTTTATCCCTTAATTTACATATAATTTAAAATGGAATTAAAACGGAACAAGATTCTATTTGAATACTGAAAACTAATTAAATGGACAAGATCCCATAATCCAGTCCATTCAAGAAATACTTTGACTACGTAAGAAACTAATGTACGGATTTTTAAGTCTTAATACCCTCTGCAGTAAATTAAATTGGTACGGTGAAGCGCATTCTCCAAGGGCCATTTTGAGAAATAAAGATAAGTTATACAAAAAGAAAATGGAACTAAAGTTTGCTCATAATGAAAATGGACATCTCATGTTGTCTAGGAGTCAGTTTTTAATCCCCATTAAAAATCTAAAACTATTTCATTTGGGGGTTTCTTTTTAAATACTGGGTAATCTACCACTGCGAATCCTCCGGTTTGCGAAAACCCACTATACTTCATTTCAAAATAACTACGTAGTCCTCACAGGGTCGGAATTGTTTAAGAGATATCATATATACAAGAAGATCGAAATGTTCTTCTTTTTTTCTGGCGAATATCTAAAATAACACGCCGTCGCGATTTGGACATTAACGTCGCCCAAATGGCGTTCGCATCATGTCCACTTTTATAATAATCTGAGATGGTCCACCCCATAAAATTAGGTATGTCAACCATAGTATAGTCAAATTTAAGGCAGTAAATTATATACGTTCGCATCCGCAATATTTATACGTATCATAATATATACATGTATACATGTATATGCTGATTAAATTGTATATAATTTTGAAAAGTCCCAGTCAAGGAATTTGGATAAGCGGTTTGGAAAAAATAGAGATAGTAAGGCAGATTGTACTTTTGATATACCATATACACAGGGTGCGCAGTTATCTTGCGAAAATTGCCGCTCGGACGCTTATCTTGCGACTTTTCAAGGACCAAGTTCGCAAGATAACTGCGCACCCTGTGTAATACGTCAATTGAGCGTACATTTTCACGAAAAAATACACGCCCTTAGCATATAATAAAACATCTCTAAATTACCATACAAAAAAATGTTCAATTTTGATGTTAATTTCGCGCTTGTCGTTCATATATTTTTTTTTTGTTATATTCAATACGCGAAAGTAATAAGGGATCCGATCGAACGTAATCAGGGAACAATCTTTTCTGGGTGCGCTTCAACGCAGTAATTTTCTCCGTAGCAATAATGGGTTAATTTTCTCAATGCAGAGTTAATTTATCGATTTAGACTTTTTTTTGCTTCTCTACTTAATTATGGGCATACAGTACGAGTGACATCTAGACAACAGTATGAAAGGAAGCGTCATTAATTTTGTTTTGTGGTATCTCTTTACGTTACAAGTCCAACTCTGGTTAAATCCGTTTTGGTTCTCTTTTGATATTGAACCTAATTTTAGTTAAGGTCCGGTCTAAATGAAACCTTTCTTTCACACAGGCTAGAGATAATCGCGATTATATAATCGGCTTATTAGGGCCTCAACTTTAAGTTTCAGTAAGTAAGTCGAAAAAGGCCTTTTGGTAAGATAACTGGATAGATGTGTAGTATAAATATATATATAACATTAATTGAAACATTTATATAAATGTAGCATTGCATATTTTTGTTTTGTGATTTTCCATAAATTACAAATTTGTATTCCAAAAAAGTAGTCGAGCTCCAAACTGTATTTCAAATGAACAAAAAAAAAACAGAAACTTTATGTTGAATTTTCATCTTAATATTCGTTTGACTTATTGATTGAAATATAATACAATTACGGTTCCAATTATATTGTTTTTGGAGTCACATTTAATTTTTAACACAAATTTCATTTGACAGAATATTGGCCAAAAATCAAAGTAATACATTATTTATAAAACTAAAAACTTAAGGAGGGGTCCGTCATGTTGTTTACAAACTTAACGTTTGGGAAAAACGTTTTTTTAGCACGTTATGTTGAAACCATTGAATTATTTTCTCTCTGTATCAATAAAACACCGCTTCCGGCATCTCATGGAAATATTTTTGATGACATAGTTTACAGCACCGATCGCGTATTGGGTCTTGAACGTGACAAAAACTCAGAATTCAGGCTTGAATACCACCAACACTGTTGATGCTATGGATTTCCTTTTTCGACTGAAATGTTTGGAATAATAAGGCGCAAAAAATGACCAGATAGATTTTGCGTAATTGATCTAGAACAAAAAATATTTTGAAAAAACCTAAAAAATGGTTCAAATTTCAAAATCTTTAACCTTTGCGACCTTAAATTTACATGAAAGAAAAAAGATATCGAAATACTATCTGGTCATTTTTGGCATTATTATTTGCGTCAAATTATGCAACAATAATAATATTAATCGCATTAGTACAGTTCAAGTTATTCAGAGTCTTTACAATTTTGACTTATAAAATTGGAGCCAAAAAGTGTGTGGTGCGTTGTGATTATTGTCAAAATATTTAAACAAATTATGTTTAACTATTTTTTGGAATATTGTAGACTACCATTATGAACAAAATAAAGATTACAAAACATGTGAACCTTAAGTTTTTTTCAAAAATAGTATGACCATTTTTATTATTTTCAATTTTGGTCGGAATTTTGAAAGCTCGAAATTTCTAGAACTCAGTAGCCAAATGAACTTGGAAATGCTTTATAACATTAGTTAACACCTTGAACTGTAGTAAAAACATTAAATTTAGGACACAAATACGCTTTA
>SCLG01000021.1:986388-999738 GCA_004367875.1 Oikopleura albicans
ATTGGAAAGATATTCGTGAATTAGTTCTTTAACACCTTTAAAGTTCACGAAATACGCACAAGATAAAATTTCGACAGAAAGCTCAATAGTGTCCTTCTATAGGTGTTAATTTCGCAAATATAGTATATGGTCGGTTTAAGCTGGAATTTTACTCTATACATTTTTATATGGATAATTTGTTATAGGAAATCAGTTAAAAATTCCCTAAAAACCCATATTCCAAGTCCGACCCGTCAAAATGAAACCCTTATTCGGTTTCTAAGCGGAAAAACAAATAGGCCAGACCGCTAACTTTGAATCCAATGGGGACGTTTTTTCGGAAATTGTTATTTTCAAAATAGTCTATGGTGTTTTTTTAGGTTGGAGTATTTATGCTATTGATTTCTCGACCCTTGAGAGTACGTTAAGAAAAAAATAAAAAAAAAAACTTAAAAAGTAGATCAAAGCCTTCCCTAGTTCACTACGTCGGCGGATTTTTATTTTCCTCACGGAGCGCAGATTTTTAGTGTATATTATGCAGTAGTAAGGTGAATCGAAGCGGTCGCGCCAAGCGAAAAAATGGAACAAAAAAGAGACGCGTGATACTGAGAAATACGTTATCAAAATTGAGTGGCTTTACGGCGAAAAATCTCAGGAGTTAAAAATTAAAACTCGGCTAACGTAGTGCACAAGAAAAGGCTTTGATCTACATTTTAAATCCTTTTCTTAGCATACTCTCAAGAGTCGAGAAATCAATAGCAAAAATACGGTAACCTAAAAAAAAACCACCTATGTTATTTAGAGTAAAAAAATGCTATATCAAATGGTTAGGAGTTGTATTTTAAAAACAGCCCGTAATAAATGTCGGCCGCGCAGGTTTATCAAGTATGCTTGTATCGAGGTAGTTTTAATGGATGGTTACGAATAGAAAATATTGATTAAAACCCATTTAAGTGCAATCTGACAAAAAATCTTTTCATAGATTCGTCTGGCGTTTTCATCTATAAAAGGTCAAATTGTTGAAAAATTGAGTGAAAGAATAGACATTATGTCCAGTAATAGTTTTGGGTATAGTTGAGACAAACCCTTTACAGAAAAAATATACATGTAAGAACAGTATATTAGGCGACCTTCAAACTGATCGACCCGAGGACTAAAATACTCTAAACCAGTTTGACTTTTTTTAACTACATAAAAGTGGATTCTCAAAACATTACAAATGCGTCAGCAAGTTCAATTCTCTTTTTTTTCAATCAGAAGCAAATCTTCCTTCACTATAATCAAATGGTGCTTGAAGAAAATTTAATGAAATAGCGACAGGGTATACTTTAGGATGTCATTAGTAAAAATTTGGCAACAAAAAAGTTTGTTAGAAATAGAGCGTCCATAGAGTTCAAAAGTTTCTCATATTTGACCAAAAATATAACCCCTTGCACAAGTTCGCCCAATTATCTTCTATTTCCGGAAAAAATTCATTTATCCGGTTCATCTTTACTACGCCGTCATCATTTATCCTGATCTGTCACTTTTTCAATCTGGTTTTGAAACATAACGCCGTAGGGGGGTGTTTATGGGTAATATATAAGTACAAATTTGTGTCGCCTTTTCTATAAAGCCCGTTTTTGAAGGAAATTTTCTGTAAAACATATTTTTGGGAAAATATGAGAATTTTTTGATCGCCAATTTTTTGAGCGCTCTATGCCAGATATGAGATTGTGTAAAAAAAATATAATGTAGCTTTATTTTCTGAATGCTGCTTGACACTAATGACATTATAGTTTATAGTTGGGGAAACAAGTCATTCATACCTCAGACCTCATTTTTTTTTTGTTATATCTTTTCTTTGACTCTCCTCAAAATGGAACCAAAGAACCTCTTTTCCGCGAACCTCAACCCATTCACGAAACCGCCGCGACTTATTACATGGCGAAGATTTCTCTTTTCTATCAAAAAAATATTGTTTTTTGACGGTCTACCGCGGTAGCTATTTTGAAGTAACAAAAATGAAGTTGACAACTGTATCTACTTGAGCCGCCTTTCATTTTACCGAATCGTGGACTCTTACACGACTGAACGATACATAGTCATTTTAAATGTATAGAGGGTTAGATATAACATATAAGGTCCGAGATTGTCATTTTCGTCTTAGGTCTTGTGGTCTTTTAAAACCCATGTCTTTTGGTGAAAAGAAACTTTGAGACCATGTCTTTTAAAACTTTTGTGTAAATTCCTATGAAATAAAGTGTCAGACCGGCTAAAAGTACGTCGCCGGTTCAGCGAATCAGAGCATAAAATAAAGCCTAAACGAATTCCATATGTGAAATTAATACCACTTCATTCAACGCCTAAAATATCAATACAAATCGATAAATCATGACATACGCGTGGCTATCACATATACATTCTTAACAGATGGCTCAATCTAAGGAGGGCCAATTGGAACACAGTGGTTCGGTTTGGCACTGACCGTAAAAAAATAATACTCAACAGATTCAGGAAGTTAATCTATACATGGCTGATCGTAAAATTAATAATCAAAAATTCCGCAATTTCCCAATAAATTGAAAACTTAAGTGAACTTTAGTTTTTATTTCAGTTCCGAGAGGGAAATGGATGTTTATTTTTTCGCAAAAAAGCGTCCGTATTGGAAGCAATCGTCCGTATTGAGAGTAAGGACTGTAGTATATACGGTACTGTGACGCAAAGTAAAGTCCCAAGACATACCGCTAATCGATACACCCTAGGTTTCTCAAACTTGGGTCGAAAGATTTTGCTGCTACAACTTCTGTCTCGTTTTCGGTGTNTTCCTATGAAATAAAGTGTCAGACCGGCTAAAAGTACGTCGCCGGTTCAGCGAATCAGAGCATAAAATAAAGCCTAAACGAATTCCATATGTGAAATTAATACCACTTCATTCAACGCCTAAAATATCAATACAAATCGATAAATCATGACATACGCGTGGCTATCACATATACATTCTTAACAGATGGCTCAATCTAAGGAGGGCCAATTGGAACACAGTGGTTCGGTTTGGCACTGACCGTAAAAAATAGTACTCAACAGATTCAGGAAGTTAATCTATACATGGCTGATCGTAAAATTAATAATCAAAAATTCCGCAATTTCCCAATAAATTAAAAACTTAAGTGAACTATAGTTTTTATTTCAGTTCCGAGAGGGAAATGGATGTTTATTTTTTCGCAAAAAAGCGTCCGTATTGGAAGCAATCGTCCGTATTGAGAGTAAGGACTGTAGTGTATACCGTATACGGTACTGAGACGCAAAGTAAAGTCCCAAGAGTATGGATTTCAAATATATTATGCCATTTTTCTCTCGAAAATAATTATTGAAAGACGTCGTAAACACACATAAAAAGTCCAGTTAATATGACGGTAACTAGTGCCCTAATTAATTGTATATACCGTATATGACATACCGCTAATCGATACACACCTAGGTTTCTCAAACTTGGGTCGAAAGATTTTGCTGCTACAACTTCTGTCTCGTTTTCGGTGTCAAAAATTTTTTTTTTGGGTTGTTTCGGGTTATTAATTAAAATAACAATGAAAATCAACATAGAATAAGCGATTGCGAATCCGATGAAATAATCTCTGATTAATCAAGAGTACATAGTGATTGATTAAATCCAGCAAACCGCAAAAAAAGAGGTTATCTGCAATTTATAACTTTCACATTCATTACTTTTTAACTGGCAAATAGCCGGTTAATGGGGACATGCGTAGGCGGTATCGCGAAAAAATTGCGACCTGACAATTAACCGAAAATAAGGACTTCAAACTTTTGTTGGACCTTCTACATTGTAAAATAATCCTGCCTTACATAATAATAATGTTTCTCAAATTGCTCCTTCATTAAAACTCCTGAAAAACGTTATTTGGGTACATGCGTGGGCGTTTTTGCTGGCAAATTTTCGAGCAAACAGCTGCCGGTTAATGGGTTACCCTGTGTATTAAAAAAAACGGCAACATAACTGCACAATGTGTAGTAGACTTCGGGTTTAGGATTTTGGATATTGTTTGCGTTACAGTCCCGACCTTCAAATTGTGCATTTTGCGTTTCCGAAAAACGTGCACAATTTGAGAGCCGGGACTGTACTGTATCGCCGATACACCTAAACTATACTCCTAAACCCGAAGTTTGTGGCCACATGTGGGTAGCCTAGTTTACTCAGCCTAGTTACTCAGTTTTTTTCATTTTCATTGATTTTTTACCGGAAAAAGTTTGTGGGCAGCGTAGTGTGTAGGCGGCAAATGAAGAAACATTACATTTATGTGAAATGACCTAGGTACAAGATCAGTAGGCAAAAAAAAAATTATGAACCATTACGAAAACCTGACGTAATATTACATTTCGACAACATAACTGTTGTAGTTAACATAACAGCACAATGAGCGTTTGTCTGAAATGTTTTAGCCTTTATACACAACACCACATTATTTCTCTTAGCAGTTCAAGTTCTCTTCTTGGTCTTAGCCGGACCTAAACTCGGCATTTTTTTTTCTTTGAAAATAACGAAGTCTTTTTTCTCTCTTTTTTCCCTTTGACTGAGAAGGTCGCTTTTCAATCAATTGAAAGTTGACTTTATTTGTTGCCTCTTGTCCAATTAAAAGGCGGCGCGTAGGCGTCGCGCCATCTGAGAACTATTTCGATTTTTGATAAAAAAAAAAGAGAGGAAATTCTCCGATAGTTCTTGTGGCTATTTTTGATAGGCATGTCGACCCATTTACAGCCAGGGGCGGTTTTTCTGAGATCTCAGGCGCGTATAATGCTAAAACAGAGATATATTCTTTTGATGGGAGATTCAGTTCAACGAGGAATGTACAAGGATCTCGTCGCGCTTCTTCATGACGGACATCTCATGGGAGGTAATGATAATACATTAACTCGTCCACGTTTTTTGAGACCGCCGACGGTCCCTTTTTTTTTCTTTTCGATAAATTAATATGTTAGCAACGACGTATTTCAAAATGAAAACTGCCTAAACCTCACAAATTTCTTCTTCTTTTTTTTAAAGTTCGAACCAAAAAATTGAGGTATTTATTTTTGTCTGGATTAGCGCCAGACTAACATGCGTTTCAGCGCCTCCCATGCGCGATTCTATTGTTTTCGTTGTCTGACTACTTTTGTCCTTTTTTTATTGATTTTTTAGACAAATATTACTATTTTTTACCAGTTTTGAAATGATTTTCATTTATTTATTTTTTTCCAAAATTACAGATAATGATACAGTAACAGACAAAGAGAACATAAATATGAAAAGGTTGGTGATATAAATATACAAAGTGTATTATGATAAATCATACTGTATGATTACAAATCTGAGTCCGAGTCAGAATTAGGATCTGACAAATCATTAGCCAAAACATGGCATAAATTGCAAAATGTGAATGTTTTTGAATGATTATGGCACGCTGGTTTGTTGCAGGAAGCACATGTTAGTGTGGTGCGTAGGCCACCTTTTAGAAATGGTGGACAATATGAGCAAATACGTTTTTTGGCCTTTTTGAAAAGACTGATACCAAAAGAAACTAAAGGAAGCTTTGGGAGATGTGGAACATACCTGTTTGGTACCGGGTTTTTTGTTTTCAAAAATCCTTTTGCTAATTTTAGCAAAAATTTCCGGTGTAGGCCGTTGGGGGGATTTTTGAGCTGCGATTTTTTTTTCATGTAATGTACTTTGTACAAAGAATAACAATTCATGAACTGAAAGTCCATCAAAGTAAGGATCGTTTTTTTAATCCAAGCGGTTTTATCTGCCCGAAAACTGACATTTCTGGTAATGGACCAGTGGGATAAGCCGTGGTCGAACACGTCCACAAAACACATGAACGATGAGTATGTGGTAGCAATGGGGGGACGGTTTTTACCGCTTAATTTTTTTGAAATATTTTTGTTATCTGGATCATCTGGGGTACTTTGTAGTAAAAACGGATCCGTGCAGAGCATCGTAACCGGAATTTTATTCGGCTTATCTCGGTAAAAAGAAATTTGGACAATATTGGACTTACCTGTGCGAGCTTCCATAATTGTAATGTCTCTCTGGAAATTTTTTGCCGGGGATTTTTTTGTTAGTTTAGAAAATTCTTCCTTTTCAAAAAATTTTGCCACTCTGTTATTTCGCATAGTAGCGATGACCGGTGTATTTTGCTTTAAAAATTTTAAAGCCTGAAAAATAGTCAAAAAATAATTATCGCAGATTATAGTAAAACCGCAATTTTTCAACTTTTCCGGAATAATTTGGTCCATCAAATCATTTAGACCTTCGAAACTTTTGAATTGCGCCGGATATTGCACAATAATTTTGTGGCAAAAAATCTCATTGTCAACCGCCATAAAATACTTTGACCCGTATTTGGCCGGTTTATTAGGCATGTAGGTTTTAATTTCGCATGATTTTGAATACGAACCTACTAGGCATTCATCAACGGCTAACGGATAATTTATATCCGGAACTTTAAACATAGAACTTCTCTCGTTAAAAAAATCAAAAGCCGGCTGTAATTTGTGTTGAAGGTCGGTGACCTCAAATTTAGGGTCATCTTTTTTTGGAACTTTTACATTCTCACCCATATCAAGAACTGAAGATATGTATTCAAACTTTTTGAAATCCATTATTTCAATATTTTCCAAATCAAAACTTTCAGGATATTTTTTTACTCGTTTCAAAAAATCTCTCTCATTTTCGGTTTGTGACTTATAAAGACGCATTATAATACAAAATCCAATAAATTGCTGCATATCTGATTCAGAAATAGGGTAAAAAGGGTTATCTGGTTTCAATTTTTGACTTTTGGTATTCGACGCTTTCAAAATTTCATCGATGTAGAAGTCAGTGTAGACCTTTTTATACAATGCATACGGATCATCAAGTATTCCACCATCAATTTTTTCTGCTTCTGGGAAATTTCGAACACTCGCGCCGCGAAGTTTTGATGGTCGACCAGAAGCCTTATGTTCTTTTTTACATTTTGTAAATCGTAAATCCAAATCTTCTTCGCTCACTTCTGTTGAAACCGGTTCCATTTCTTCAGCTTCTGCAAAAGTAAATCGAAAATTCTCCTGTTCATCTTCGTTATCACTCTCACAATCAGATGCAAACCCCGGAAACCGCCTCCTATAGGCCTTCAAACTAATTATGTTTTTCGGCGTATCCATTACGGAATTAAAAAAATGTACAATAATTCCATTTGATACAAAAATGTATAATTGTATGGTCTTTTATAATGGAATTAGTCTAGCGCTATGTATCAGGCGCTATGAGCAAAAAAAAAAATCAGTTTGACGGTCTCAAACCGAGATTAGTAACCGTTTTATGTTCATTTCGCAACATGAAAAGACGCCAGCACTTCCTTGTTCTTTTTTTTTGTTGATCAGTATTTTTTTTTGCTTCAAACAGGTGTAAAACAGCTGAAAACTATCAAATATTGACGCGCGCCTTTAATCGCGCGCAAATAGAGCGCCAACTGCCACTATATTACAATCAAAGCTAACGTTTGATTAGTGAAATATTAAAGCTTCAAATACAAAAAAAATCATGCAAATATCACGTCCGTGTCGCCCAGAATTAACGATTAAAAAAAGGGACCGTCGGCGGTCCTTTTGAACGTGGCCGTGGTACGAATTTTCGCAAACGTGGCCGAGTTAAGGAGGTGTCTCCAAATAAGGGTCACTTTCGTGTTTGAAATGCCCTACATTTATACGGCGATAAAAATTTGTATAGAGTCCCGACTCGGGACTCTCGACTAGGCTGCCCAAAAACTTTTTCAGGTAAAAAAAATGTCACCAAATTAAAAAAAAATAAGTACCCTAGGTGATACAGTTTGATCCGTTGAACAAAAAATCTCGTTAGAGGAAATCCGAATTTTAACCCCTAGGCGGCGAAAAAGAGACTCGACCTCCCAGTTCTGCTGCACAAGTTGTGCATCCTCTAGTTGTACAGTGTACAATGTACACTTAAAAAAAATACGAGACTGCCAAGACTGGTAAAAGTTAAATTTTAAATAATCAAAATATAGATTCAAATTTTTCATCGACCCAAAATGTATCATTTGAATCCGAATATCCAACCAAAAAAGTTGCTGACAAACCAGCTAAGCGAAATACAGAAAAATTGTACCATGATGAGCGACTGCTCAGTTGTGCACGGCTTATTGTGCACGTTTTTTTGTAATTGTTATATGATTAATTCATTTGCAACTAAAACTAGACTATTAGCCCATTAAATGGCCCATTTAAAATGGGCCATCAGTTGTAACTCTAAATAGTTTTTTCGTATTATATGGGTTTATTCAATGATTTGTATTATTTCCTGAGTGAGTTTCCGGAAGGTTCCGAACTCGTCATTTTTTCACAGTGCGAATAATTCTTGATAATTAGACTGAAACCTGACTAAACCCAGTCGACGACGGCCTTAACGTATAGGCCTATACGGTAAAGCCTTTACCATGTTTTGTCAATAATATTAATACTAAATTTATTGCTTTCACGTAGTCTTATAATTATACGTATCCGGACGAGCAAAAATGACGTAAATCAATTATGAAAATCAACGGGCACGATAAGAATTGCAAAAATATTGACGACATTAAACTTCTTCCGGTCATTGAAAGAAAAAAAGTTAAGCGGTTATTACATGGATGTGGTATTTTTGGTTTGCCCGTAGCTTAACACTTACTCATGATGTGGGTTAAAATGAGCCCTACTAAACTTGTAATGCAACTATTAATGCCTGACATCTAAGGAGATTTAAGTGATTCCAGCTCACCAAGTCCATCAAAATTTTGTAACGATTTTGAGTCAGGCACTGTACTCCTTTTCCGTGCTTGGAATTTAGATTTTCGTCAAAGTCAATGCGTGTTATCAGGGTGGAGCACAATTTCACACACATTTTGTGCGCGAAATTTTCCGTTTTTATGTGGTTTACACATGACTTGTGCCCGAAATTAATAATATATTATCACTTATGATAGGGCTATTTTGCACACATTGATTTTCTGTGTGCGACATTTCCTTTTTTTTGCCCATATTTTCTATGTGAGCGAAAAGGTAACTGAGTGAAACATAACGGCGCAGGAGGCGTAAAGTAACATTTCGGCAAATCAAGCTAGAAGTTTATTGGTGGTCTTAACCTCCGCAGTTTAATGATCATTCTGCAAAACATATTCACAAATCGTTTGGTGTAAACGGAAAACAAACTATTTCTACAAATTATATCAGATTTTATTATAACAGATTTTTAGAGGCTGAAAAACGCGCAAAGGGCGAGGACTCGTACCGTACTGATAAATGTCTGAACATTTCCGAACTCACCAATAACACAAACTTCACCGAAGTGCGCGAATTTGTCGGATATAAACCCCTAACAGAAGAGGAAAAGAAAATGGAACGCCAAGGCGAATTTCGATGGACCGATACAATTCTCATTCGATATGTTTTTCTCACACGCTCCTGGAATGACTACGTAAAACAAGCCTTTGATGCGGTTACCACGGTACGTACAATTTTGTACAAAAAAACACATTGAGCAGCTTTTTGGAGTATTTTTTTGGATTCGTGACTTCCTTTTCAAGGTGTTGGGATCTGTAAAAAACTATTTACAGTAAATAATTAACTACACCACATGTGCACTTATTTGATCAAAAAGTGTCGACATAAGTACATAAGTACATAAGTTTTCGTCGATTTAAGGCATATGGAAGCCCCGTAGGACAAAACGGATATTGCTGACCCCCCCTCAACTTTTCGAAAAAAATAAATTCACGGTATTTTTTTGCGTAGGTTGGATATTTCAAATAGCTCTCTAGGGGGCCCTGGTGGCCAAAATCAATTTCTGAATAGTCAGATCGATGTAGTTTGACGACCTCTACAACTTGGGTTTACCAGTTTTTTTTTAATTATTGCGAATTATTGTGAATTTTTTAAGTGCGTGTTTATATGCACACATTTTCCCCCTAAGTTCCCAAAAACTCCTTCCTCCTGAGAGTTAAAAATGTTAATTGCTAAATTATTGATTTAACTTAATTTATATTTTATTTATTAGGACTTTTTTCCCGATATTATTTGCATAAATTCGACATTTTGGGACATCAGTCGATGGGAAGAGGCCGGACTGGATAAAGATAGAAACGGAAGGTCATATTATCCCATACTCGAACAGAACGTGCAAAAGCTCTGCGAACACGTTAACCAATGCGAAATTCAGCGGCTTCTGAAGTATGTTTATGAAATAGCGAAGTAAAGTTTTTGTACACTAGGTCCACACTTATGATAACACCATGTTTAAAATCGGGAGTTTAAATTAGTTTAGGTGCGGGGAGGTTACTAAATCTTTGCGTTAGCCAATGAAAAGCGAGGATTATGGCCCATAATTTTTGGGCCACTAATTCATGGCGCACCAAGCCATTTGAAACAATCTTTCTCACTGTAGTCGTTGAGCACGAGTCATGGAAATGAGTTAGAGTAAGCGTTTATAACTTATTTGTTAATGATCCAAATCTTTAAGTATTTTTTAATTATTCTTTTGTTTTTGTTTGTGTATAATGTGATTGAAAGTTGAAAGCGACGCCTCCTACAAAAAATTATGCATCTTTTGAATATTAACAGTAATTTTGTAATATATACAGTCCCGACCTTCTAGTTGAGCACCCTTTAGTTGTGCACGACTGCCTCGGTGCACGTTTTTCGGAAACGCAAATTGCACAACTAGAAGGTCGGGAACTCGTACCGTCGCCACCCTGTCTAATAGAAGTTAATAATAGTATAATTTAGTAATAGTAGTTATTATGCTAAAGCCGCCTAATGTTATACGGGTGCTAATTATTCTGGTAGACGGTCTACCGTAGACCTCCGTAACCATGAATGAAAAATTTCTTATTCACTCGGTCTTTGTAGGGGTGAGATGGAACGTCCTTCATTGAAAATATGGCGAACGGCGATGCCAATCGGCACAAATTGCAAAGGCGGTTTACTCCTCGAAGAGCTGGCCCTCGGCGAGGACAATTCGGCCACCTATCGTGAAGACATCGCCCGCTCAAATCTAAATTTGAAGCCAATTTTAGACAAAAACGGGTGGGACGTTTTGGACGCGCAATTTTGGTTCCGCGCGGTACAAGACG
Organism: Oikopleura albicans; assembly: GCA_004367875.1. NCBI lineage: Eukaryota > Metazoa > Chordata > Appendicularia > Copelata > Oikopleuridae > Oikopleura > Oikopleura albicans. Next base: position 997,506 of record SCLG01000021.1, read on the forward strand.
AGCATCGCGAAGACGACGGCATCCATTGGAATGCGCTCGCCCATCGATGGCTCACGAACATTTTTCTGTCACATGTTAGCGCCGCATGGGGTCATGGATGGCCAAAATATCCGCTATGGGATAATCAAGCTCAAGAGCGCAATTTCGATGATGTGAATATTACAAAATTACGCAGTGTGATAACCGAGTATTTTGAGACTTCTCGACTTCCTGACCACGCCTGACACAATTATTTCATTACTGCATCCCATACTGCCACACTGAAATAAAGGGATCCCTTTACAGAACAAATCAATGAGCCTAAATATAGTACAGTCCTTAACCATTTATCGGACGTTTTCGGTTCTCGAAAATAGCGTCCGATAAATGAGCATCGTCACAAAAGAGGTCATTTTTTTATTACAATGACCCCATTTTGGCCAAAAAAGCGTCCGATAAATGAGTAAGCGTCCGATAAATGAGCGTCCGATAAATGGTTAAGGACTGTATATTGATTAATTCCGCAATTTTTGCTTCATTGTCGAAATCGGTACAGTACGTATGAGTTTGAGGTCGTGTTGCCGCTACATGCGGGCAAAGGAGAAAGGTGATTGGTTGGGGCGTTATGAACTGATAAAACCCAACGTCCTTTTTTCGTTACGCAGCTAAATGCCCAATATGTAGGACCGCCACCTGGGACCACACCTACAAGAAATATACACCTGAGCGTTCCCAAACTTTCACATTTTGTAGCTTATATGCGATATATAAAAAGTAAAAAAAAAATTGGAGCCAACCGAACAAACCGGTTCAAGTTAAACCGGTTTTTCGATTTTTTAGTTTTTCCCTTTGCATTTTTTCGAATATGATAGATATGAATTCAGTTCCGATATATTAATTATAGTTTGTCGCCGTCTTCCGAAATAATTTATAATAAAGGAAAAAAAATGAAAATTTACCGGTTATTTTCGAGAATTTCGACAAAAATCAAAGAAATTGGNTTCATACTACAGATCGTTACGGAAAATTAAACTTTTTTTTTGCTACTAAAATCCATCCGTTATAGGGCGCGTCTGAGGGCTCACGAACCTGGGGCCAATAACAACCGTTTCTGGAGAGCGCGTCCAATACTCGCGCGCCTATTGGATAATTTTTTTCGTCTTTCATACTACTCAGAGCTAGTTCCCTACTAAGAGCCAATCACGGCAAACGACATACAACGCCCTGTAACGGATAGTTTTTAGTAGCAAAAAAAAAGTTTAATTTTCCGTAACGATCTGTACTCACAGCTAGTTCCCCACCTAGAACAAATCACGGTAAACGACGTACAAAGACATTCTGCGGATGATTTAACGGAGGAAAAAAAAGTTCACATTTGCGTGACAATATGTAGGATGTAAAGTTGCGATTACTTGCATAACAAAATACGATTGCTTAAATACGATTTTACACGAAGATTCATTTTTTTATTATTCGACGGCAGTGATCTAATTCAAAATTAACCTACAGGTGACACTGGTAAAAACTCCAATTTATATCTGTCAACAAAGTAGAATTTTATAAATTTTTTTTTTTGAAAAACAGCCATAATTTATGAGATTTCAAAACCAACGTGCCATTTAATGTCCCAGGTCGCCAGCATAAAACATGCTATAATATGAGGGAATCTTCATTTATCTGTTAAAAAGAATTCTTGTCAAACAGTACAATATATCAATGTCGATGTCGTCGACGATCACGTGATCTCGAGCGTCTTTCTCTCGACCTTGACCTTTTCCTGCGGTCGTGTTTTCGATCCTTCGATCGTCGCCGGTCCCTTGAGCGGCTTCGTCGTCTATCCGGTGACCTCGAATGACTTCGTCGCCGCTCATGTGACCTTGAGCGACGCCGTTTTGGACTATGTTGAGGGCGGGTACCCCGCGAGTGTGGCGGCGAGCGGCGAGATCGTTTTGGTGATTCTTTTCGAAGAATTGGCTTTTCATCCGAGTTCTTAATTTCTTCTTTACTTCGATACTTGCCGCCAAATTTCCATTGTCGCCACTTTTTTGCAACAGATTGTGAAAAATCGACATGAATTCGACGGTCGTCAATCAAAACTGTTAATGGTTAAAAATGGATCTGACGGCTATCAGTAGTTTTAAGTGAGTTGCTACTTAGTGAGTTGCTTTAGCGCCTAAATAGGGTTAAAATTTAAAAAAAAATTTTTAGACTTCATCTAAAAAGTAAAAAAAATATAGTATAAGACTAGTATAAG
>SCLG01000021.1:1008858-1019303 GCA_004367875.1 Oikopleura albicans
TTTGGGGAACTCCTTACAGTATTGGTTTACAAGTCGGTTGATGTCTTTAGCGCGCATATGATCCTTTAGTTGTATTCAAATTAGGAATCGGGCGTTGTACGCCGATAATGTTACAAATTGCTTAGAGTGGCCTACAACGTTACAGTATATTGGTGGTTATAAAGTTATGGTATAAATCAAATTTAAATTTCAAAAAAAAAACATATGATTCGGGCTCGAACATCCTAGAAATCACTACATCCTAGAAATCACTTTAATTATTATGAGACATTTCTAGGATGATCGAGCCTGAATCATATTTTTTCTCGAAATTTTAGTTTGCTATTTACCATAACTTTATAACTACCAACATACTGTAACGTTGTAGGCCACTTTAAGCGATCATAATTTATGAGTCATAATTTATGAGTCAAAAGTGGTGACCTTATAAAACGTTAACACCTTTCAGCCACGACCATAATTGCACATTTTTTACAATTTTTCGAAAAATTACACAAATTAGATAAACAATAAATAATTGGAAAGAGTAGCACTTCCGAGTGTCACGAAAGATAAACTTCGGGACTGTAGATGTTAAAATACATATGTATTCAACCTAATATGAAAACGACCTTATCGAGTCGGGGCAAAATTCCACTGACCCACAATTTTGCACCGGGGTAAAAATCGGCTAGCGTATCCATACAATCCTTCACATCCTTTGTTGCGTCTTCCAGGGGCTGATTTTCACGTTCGGTAGATGCATTATTTGATCCGACGTGAAGAATAACCATTCCGATTCGGCTAGGTGGCGGAAGATACTCGTTTTGAATTTCGGTATTCAACTCGCCCGCCGTGATTCCCGGGTAAGAAAACAGGAAGATTTCCTTTTCAAACTAGGAGAATTTAATTATTGATAAATTCTGACACGTGGATTTTCGCTGAAGATAAAAACAAATTCGGGATAGCGTTTTTTTAATCCTAGGCGTTATGAAGTCGAAAAGCTAGTAGCTGTTTAATTTTCGAATATTTTTTCCTCAAAATGTATACCCAAGAAAGTTCTATAGAACTGTAGTAACATTAAATGTACAATGTACACTGTAGTACAGTCCCGACCTTCTTGATGTACATATTGCGTTTTCGAAAAACGCGCACATCAGGGAAGTGGTGCACATCAAAACAGTCGGTCATTATGATACATTTTTCTGTTTTTGTGCTTAACTCGTTTTCAGACCACTTTTCAGGTTATATTTTCGGAACCAACCGGTTTATTTTGGGTCGAGACAAAATAGGAATCTGTATTTTCATTCTGATTACTTAAAATTTTAACATTTGGCAGTATTGGCGGCCCCGTAAATTTTGCTGAAAAAGTGGACATCAAGGCCGTCGCGCACATCAAGAGGGCGCACATCAAGAAGGTCGGGACTGTATTCTAAAAATTTCAAAATATTTGTTTTTAATCGAGGCGGCATGCTTCAGGAAAACTAACTATCGTTTATATAAACTGGCCTACTAAAAATTAGGTATTGCCAAGAAATTCTTACACTAAGAACTAATTATCTAGCATAAAATAAAAATATCAGATGTGCCGGTTTTTCGCCAAAATCAAGCGGTGCCATTACCTCATCTGGGTTGACGAGTCGAATTATAGAATCCCCGATCAACAGGGTCCCCTTTGGGAGTGCTTTTTTTTCGCTCGAAGGTTCCTTGTATTTCTTCTCACTGTATTTCTCCTCATTGAAATACTCGGAATCTCGGAATTCTGGGTCCGAAGCGGTGTCCTCATCCAGCCTCCGTCTTTTTTTCTCTGCACTTTTTGATTCCACGTTTCCAAAATTATAAAATTCGCTCATAATCCCAATTTTTTACCAAATCAAAAACAGAAACAGAATTTTGCCCAAGACCTTTCAAGCAAAATATTGTTTTTTTTTTTTGAACATTTAAATTCACCGCGCTGATTGGTCGACATATCACGTAGGCGGATTTTATAAACAAAACAAGACTTTTGAGATAAGAAAGAGGATAATTATTATTTTTAGTCAGAAAAGAGAAAAAAACGGCGGAGAAATGGAAGAACCGACGACAATGGTAGGGTCGCCATCTGACCCCGCTGTGACCCGGCATGAGGTCACCGCCGACCCTGACACCGAGACAGATGACGCACAATCTGACGTAAGAATAAAACACATGATTTTTTGTTCTGCATTTCAATTCCATAGAGAACATCATTTTAAAAAAGAGAAAAGAAAATGTGTATCATATTTTGAATAGTACAGCCCTGGTCCTCTTTCGGGTTTATAAAGTTGGATTGTAATTCAAACGGCCCTTGGCGAGTTGCAGAATCCGGTATTGACAGAATGTTGTCACTTTTGTTTTATAGCCATTGTTAAAATTTATCATAGAATGATAATCATACGGTATAGTTCATACCTGTATTAAATACAGTGTATTTGTGATGAATTGTGACAAATTGTGGCCCATTATCGGCCATATATTTATATAATTTATGGCCTATAAACTATAGAATATAGTCTAGGCCTACCGTATGGGGACGCTCAGACTGTGAGGATGAAGTCAGAAAAGCGTTACAAATCATAGAAAAATTGCTCAAAGCCTCACGGTCTGAGAGTCCCCATACGGTATAATATCTAAAGCCTATAGTGACTATATAGTATGTTCCATCTGACAGCTATAGCTACAATTCACTTTGCAGGTGTATACTGCCACATATGGCCATAAATTTTATAATTTTTAGAGCCCTTGCCGAATTGTCAGAATCCGGAACTGGCAGATTGTGATAGATATTTTTTTTTGTCTAGAACCTATAGAGAACATCATACAGTATGTAGTATAGTCTATAGGTTCTAGACAAAAAAATTATCTATCACAATCTGCCAGTTCCGGATTCTGACAATTCGGCAAGGGCTCTAAAAATTATAAAATGTATGGCCATATGTGGCGGTATGCACCCGCAAAGTGAATTGTAGCTATAGCTGTCAGATGACGCACATAATGATGTAATATAAAAACTCATTTTTCTGCATTTCAATTCCATAGAGAATTTTGATCTAAAAAGAGAAATCAGCAAATACAATACTGAAAATTGACGTTGCTTTTTGTATTTTTTTACAAAAAAAGGAACCAAAAACTTCGTGGACTTTTTTCATTTTTGTTGTTTTGCGAATTATTTGATATAATCATAAATTATCGTCCATAATTTAACTATGGTTGATGAGAACTAAAATGAAAGCAATTATGGTATTGTTTTATATAAATTGCTCGAATAAAATTACAGTCAGGGTAAAAAAAAATCTTAGGATGAGGATATTCCAATTGACCTAAAAAGCGAATTCATCGCCGCCGTCATTGGTCGACATTACGTCGATGCTTTAAAACTTTGCGACTATATGCTTAAGTTTGACCCGAATTTTCAAATAGCAAAAGACTACAGACCTATTCTGGTTCAAATGGTGGAAAATTTGACGTCGGATGAAAGGAAATGATTTCAAAAAATATGTTTTTTAAGTGTTTAACCATTTTTACGATATTTAATTAATTTTGAAATACTGGACAGTTCCGATGAAAGCGGTTCGGAGTCTGAGAGTGAAAGTTCCGAGTCTTCCGAGTCTGATTCCGACGAGGAAGCACATTGCAGTTATGACGATAGGGTATCCAGTGGGGTCTCCAGATAAAAAAAAAATTGTCAACTTTTATTTTTGTACTCTAATAGATTTTCTTTTGTATTCAAATGGATTTTTTTTTCTCATTTAATTAAATCAGCATTTGTCGTTTTTAAGAATGTCTGACTCAGAAGAATATGAAGATTTTGGTTCCGGTGATGAATCCTGGGATGGGGAAATTGATGAAGCCGGGGAAGTTGAAAAGCCACGAGAAGAAATGGTCGATACTTTTGAAGATTTGAAACACGCTGTTTTATCGTAAGTTTCTATTTTTAAATCATATCGTGGGTATAACTCAATTCATTTTTTATTAAATTTAAGATTTATTTTTATGAAATCATATAGAGGATCTGGTTATAAGGTAAAGTCACTTTTTTTGCACTAAAGCAAAATCAAGTTGGCCCATTTTTGTTTATAAAAATCATGTCTTTTTACAATTTGTATTCCATAAAATCATATATGTTTGAACTTTTTTTCAGCATGATATTTTTTTTTCAAATGGTTGTAAGCTCAAGTCAGTTTTTTTTGACCTTATAACCAGACCTGCCTGTAAATTTTTCATTTTTTTATAATTATAAGGCCAGGTCAGTTTTTAGGGCTTGGCCTTTTAACCAACACTCCCTGTAACCCCGTAAATCAAAATCGAAATGGTTTATACATATGTAGAAAGCGTAACACGATTTAACGCTGGTTTAATTCAGTCGAGTAGAAGCAAATTTCTTTTTGGAGAATGAAGCGCGTGAATTGATGATGCAAGTGAACATTTCCTTGACTATTGCCAAAACGCTTCTCATGCGAAATAAGTGGAACACGTCAGCTGCCGTCGTTGCCCACTCAAAAACCGAACTCGGCGACGAGTTAAATACATTACAATCGCCCGGTGAATGCGCAGGTTGGTACTAAGATCAATTTACTATTTTTTAGGACTTGTTATAATGTTCTCAACAAATCCTACGGGCGTATTCAAAATTACTCATTTCGGAGCAAATCGTTTTTCACTCATATCTTGACACCTCATATCTTGACTGACTTTCCTATTGGCGTATTTATGTCCTTAGCGAGAAAAATATCTTAGGCCCTATGAGTCATAGGCTATGACTCCTGTGAAAGTGCCAATATACCCGTCAAACAACTGTAGTTTTTGGGACTCATCCTTTTCAACTAAAATATATAAATTATATTGAGTATAATGTATACATTCATTATAAATCATATTCGAATTTTTAAAATCCTTGAATATTTTATCATTTGTCACAGTAGAAAACAGGGAATTGATAGGGTTTTTTCATTTATGCAGGTCTTCTGTCATAATTATCGTTGGAGCTTGACATTTAATTGTTATTTTATAAAGAAAAAAAATCAATAAAGTAATCCTATCGTTTTTCAGACTAACAAGAACATAGTCACCCGGGTATTTTACATTGAAAATTGTGATCCATTAATTTTTTGTTATTAATATTTTCGCAAAAAAAAAACTTAAGAAAGAATAAGCTTTAGGCGTTTAACTTCTCGGATGTTCGACCTTGTAACCAGAAAAATAATTAGTTTGTGGAATGTCAGAGCTGTCGATGATATCGGCGCGGTGTAATCACCCTTTTTGTCGTGACTGTTGGCGATATCACGCTCGTACACGCCTCTTACAGCGGTTAGACGTCTGTTGCATGGATCACGACTGTAATTTGATTCTGACGGAAACGGCCATCTATCCCTTGGTTTCCGGGCCCTTGGGAAAGCGATTGGAAATGGTACTTTTTGACTGTTCAATTTTGTCCCATCCACGACTTCGATTTTGCCCAGGTGCCGACTGTGACAGGGTTATTTGGGCACAGGAGACGCCAAAGCCTAAACGTGTAACGGTAAGTTTTTTTATAGTACTTTTATGATAATTTGTCTCTTTTGCAGTTTCGAAAAAAACTATTTTATGGCATTTCTTGGGCTTGACCTTATAACCACACCCCCTGTATACAGTATATTTAGTGTTCTGGTTGTCATACAAGCTGTTGTTTTCAATGTGGGCTAGAGTTTCACCTGCCGTCCGAGTGTTCAATTATCAAATCGTGGCTCAAAAAGTGTTGTGATGATTCGGAGACGGCGAATTACATTTCTACAAATACAAAAGACTGTCCGGAGTGCGGCTCCTGCATCGAAAAGAGCGGCGGCTGCAATCACATGCTGTGCAGCCAATGCGGCTATGATTTCTGTTGGATCTGCGGCGGGCCCTGGAAAGAGCACGGCGCTCAATACTACGAATGTTCCAAGTTTAAGGTCGCTTTCAAATAAGGCCAGGAAAACATAACTATGACCCCCGAGATCGCGTGTTGTGAACACATTAAAAATTTGATAAAACCAACAACCTAATTGTAAGTGTAACAAAAAAGGAAGAAATGCTTATTTGTTTTTTCGCGTTGTTATGGTAACGCGACCAATCAAAATTGGCAGCGCGAGACAATTAAGGTAATACGCTTACAATTGTTATTTATACAGATGTTCAACCATTTTGAGTCAAAATTTTTGGTTAATGATGCGCCATACGGTATGGCCCATACCCTACTGGGTAAAAAATCACGTCTCCGAAATGAAGTCGTTTTCTCTTTAAATATAACTCAGTATTTTGAACTTTTTTCAAATATGTTGAAATTATGTATATACCTCAATTGATGGGATTTGGGCAGTACTAATTAATTTATCCTGGCCTTTTTTTCAATCGACCTGAGGAAACGGGGGAGACGACAAGTGTTAACGCCGCCCGATCCGCATTATCAAAATACCTGCACTACTTTCAACGCTGGGATAACCACTGTCGGAGTTTGCGATTGGAGCAAAAATTTCAACAGAAGCTCGCGGCCATTGCGCAAAAGGAAGTCGAAAGTAAACGTGGAAGTTGGATCGATTGGGAACACTTGAAGAAAGCTGGAAATCTGCTGGCACAGTGTCGATATACACTAAAGTACACGTACCCCAGAGCATATTTTATGGTAAGTAGTTTATATTAAAAAAAATCCAAAGATTTAAATAAAAAAATTCAATTTCAAAAAATTCATAAAATAATAGTTCGAACTCGTAAACCTAAACCCACATTTTTAATAGGCACATATAGTAAAGGTTTGTTAGACATTATAAATGTGACTAAATTAATCTTCGGGATTTAAAACTTGTTTTTTTATAGTGTGTTAGGTACCGTCGGAATCGGTCTCTATTCTTTTGTGGCTAAAAGTTAATTCGCCAAAAATTTCCCCCCTTTGACCAATGAGAGTGCTCAAAAGGGTAAACATTTCGGCGGATTAGCCTTTCGCCACAAAAGAAAAGAGACCAATTCAGGCGGTGCAGTGTGTTAGTATCGGAAAAAAAGTAATGAGTGTCTATAAATCGTCATCTAAATTAACATGTGTTTTGATTTCAGCCACCTTCAAAAGAAAAGGTGCTGTTCGAATATCAGCAGGGGGTCCTCGAGGCAGACTGCGAGAATCTGGCCTGGAAATTGGAACGCGCCGAAAAGTACTCGGTGGCTGAACTTGAACAGTCAAAATCGGCGGCGGCAAAGTCGCGCCTAAATTTAGTCAAATCTACCTCTTTTAATTGAAACTGTCACTGTACTTCAAATGACCTTTACAATACATTGGGTAGTGGTTAAAAGGTCAGGTTCAACAGATTTGATATAAAACATGGCAAATATGGACGTTTTAAAACTTATAACATATGTTAAATCAAAAATTCTGGTTAAAACTCGTCTTATGGCCACCACTCGTTGTGTTACTTTTCGAATGCATTTTTTTTAGTTGTAGGAGGGGTGTGTATATAGGGTAAGCGTTTGATTATTTCATAAGGTCATATATGACCATATGGAGTTCAAAGAATGAATAATTCGGATACAATTCGATCATCTTCAATCGGATGATCAAAATTTAAAAGAGCCCCTTTGAATTATCAAATATGCCTTTAAATAGACGTCCTTAAAATGTTAAACATCTAATTATATTGGCTCTACAAATCGACCTTCTTCTAATTGGCCGGTTTACCAAGTGGGACGCTTTAGTTTCATTATCCCCGTGAAACTGGATTTAAAATCTGAGTCTAATCATTTTTATTGCATTTGCAATTTGTTAAAAAAAACCTTGACCCTATAACCAACTCGCCCAATTAAAATCAACCCTTTTTAATTTATTTATTTTATTTCGTACTGTTTCTTCAAACCACTGTAAACCTTGATTGTGCGAAATTCTGTTTTTTAACGAAACAGTATTTTCGAAAAAAAAAACTATAACGATAGTTTTTCTTTATAATGCCTTCAAATAACAAAATTACCTTCTAATAAAAATATACGAGATTCATTTTATTTGTGTTTTTTAGAGAAATGAGCTATTCGACAATCGGTGTTGGACTTGACCGGTTAGCAGTACCCCTGGTACATTTAGCCGGTCTCGATGTTACCCGAAATGCGGTTCACAAGTACATTCAAGATACTTTCCGCTCAATGCAAAACAAACCGGCAAACTTTGCGTTTGTACCGGTTGATAACCAGTATCCCATTTCCAAAGGTAGGAATTGAAAACAAATAACTTTTGGAACCAACAAATTATACCTTTTTTCCTGGTGTTAAAATGATTTCGCACACCTTAGGAACACTTGGTCAGAGGTCGGCAGATTCTGTACGCGGGTAATTTCAATGGTAGGGTATGGAAGGGTACACTTGTTTATTTCACTCGATAATTTCGCGAGTTTCACCCGTTACCCGCTGGTAAATACCCTTACTCGAGTACGTAACCTTGCTCGGGTAATTGTCCAAGCTGGGGTAATTATCATTGAGAAGGAATGAAATAAAAAACAAAAAATTAAACTCGGATAAAGGGTAAACTCCGGTAATTTTCACTGGCAGGGTATGGAAGGATAGAATTTATTTTTGCTCGGGTAAACTCGGGTACAAATTAATTAGTACCCTTTTTTCAATGAATGGTAGCGTACAAAAAATCAATTCCTGCCGATCTCTGCACTTGATCAAAATTTAAAAAAAAAATTTAAGAGAAAAAAGAAAATTTGGATATGTTCATTCCGTCTGGAGCGATGAAAACAAATTGGTTAGAAAAGCATTTGGAGCGTGTGCCGTCTTTGGTCTGTCTTTTTGTGGATCTTGAGTGGAATGATCCGAATTGGAACGCTCGTTTGGGAGAAATAGTCTCAAAGTTGGAAGTCCTAAGACAGCTGTTGGCCAATCGACGCACACAACTCACCATTGTTTTACTACAAGCACAACAAAGTCAAGCTAGAGTTACGCATTTTGACTATTTTTTTTTTCAAAAAGGTTTGGTAATAAGATCTTTTTGATAAGTCGAAGTTTTGTTTGAAATTTTAAATATTTTTGGGCGGTTCTTTTCACGATATGTAACAAGTTCAATTGTTACAAAGTCATTTTACAACATTAATGTGAACCTCTCCGGCTAGACAACCACTCAGAGCGCATCGAACAACTGCGAAGTTCAACCGGACTCTCACGAAACGGTATCTTTGTTTTACCGGTTATGCCCGATCATTTGTCTGGTTACATTCAGCGGTTACAGAATTTACTATTGGAGCGCTCCTATGTATATTACGATAATCAAGTAACCGAGGTGAAAATGCGCACCGAACTGTATGCGTCAAAGCTTCATCCAATTCTCTTCTGTCGGTACTTATTCAAGGTATTAAACGATTAACTTTTCGTCGCCAGCTTGACAGTATACTACAAAAAGCCCAAGTTGTATAAATAGGAAGTTGTACAAGAATGACCAATTTCAAGAACGCTTGTTCAAGAAAAAAAAATTTGTTCAAAACGTCCAAAATGACCATATACAGTAGGTGTGGTAACGAGTTGACACGTAACAAGTTGACAGTTTGGAACGAACTGACACTTTTTGGGAGTTTGTTGGGCTAAAATGAGCATACATAGGCAAAAGTGACGGAAATAAATGAAAGTTTAGAACGAGTTGATAGTTTTTGGCGAAAAAAACGGAAACGAAAGTGTCAACTCATTACCACACCAACTGTGAAGACAATTCTTCCGATCGAACCCGTTCCTTTCTCGAGAATTAAATGGTCACACAGTGATAGTAAGAACTGGATTTTTGTTAAAACACTTTTAAAAACAAGTGTTCAAACAAAAAGAAAGCTGCAAATTACTTATATCAATTGAAGAAGGAAGATTTCTTCCTTGATATTGAATTGGATTAACGTTATCATTCAGGTAGCGTTTTTCTCCGAGATGAGACAAAACGTTGAGGACGCGTTAACATTCTACAAGCATTGTTATTCTCGTTTGACGAGCGACCAAGTACCAATTACACCCCAAAATCTGTCCCAAATTCGCGCATTTGCTTCACTCGTCAACTTTAAAATAACGAAACTATACCTCACTGTTCCACCCTATTTCCAAAGTCAGGATTTAACAAATCGGCACCGGCTGTTTTGGGAAAAATACCCAATTATGGTATTGTCAGAAACAAATACAAAATGCAATATTTTTAAATCCTTGAAAACAGAGACTATGCGTCAAAGCAACTGCTAAAGAACATTGAATATTTTTCCATCAACAAAGGACCTCCAGAACTTTTATTTGAATACTATGGGTGGATAGCCAATCAGTATCGGGTATTTGGGGATCTACTCGCCGAAACTAATAATGGTCTTCGAGTGAACAGTCAACCGGGATTTTACTATTTGAAAGCCGCGCGATTCGAGCGTCAACGCGCCGATTTCATTCGACAGATCAAAGTACAAGTCTTGAAGCAAGTTTATCCACAAAATGATCCGCTAGGT
>SCLG01000021.1:1020858-1034687 GCA_004367875.1 Oikopleura albicans
TTCAATACGTTATCATCTTTGTACTAGGATGCAGGGTGGGTTGAATATAAGGTCAGTTTTTTGGCCCTAAGATCAAGTCATATTTTCTTGAGAACATGAGTTTTTTTCCAAAACTCATGTCTTTTTAAGCTTTTTTTTCTGGATATCCAAAAACTTTTCATTCTGCTTTAAAACTACTATACTTATAAACACAGGGCACCCCATAAACCGGCAGTTTTTTGCTCGACAGTTTTCCAGCAAAAACGCCCACGCATGTACCAGTCTATTTGCTATTAACCGGTAGGTTTTCAAAAAATTTTTGGTGCCGATTAATTGGGTACCCTGTGTATACTTATATAAGTTATTTTATATACAAGTCATAGATTTTCCCTTGACTTTATTATATTTAGGACGTGCGCCAAAGATACGGGCGACATTGAAAAGCAATTGTTGGCACTGATTAACCTGGCGGCAGGCGGAAATGGGTTGACGCTTGAGGAACAAAGTCAATCATTTGCCGAATTCAATGAATTGGCTTCAGCCACGCCAAATGAAGTTCATATTTCGGGCTCCAACTCAATCCTTAAATGTGACTATCGTTTCTCGTCACATTCATTTTTGGTCAGTCAGCAAGTTCAACTGAACGTCAGCTTAACCAACAATGCCCCGGGTCCACTGACCATTAGCTCAGTTCAGGTACGCACTATGGTAATGCATACTATGTTAAATACGAAAATTGGATTTATATTTTCCATTTTTCTAAGTATACCTAATTCTGATAAATGTTTTTTTCATTTTTTCAAAATTTCTACCAAAAAAATAATGAAAAACTAATAGCTTTCATTATTTTTTTGGTAAGTTAGGTACAGGGGGGTTAGTTATAAGGTCAGCCATTTGTGCCGTTATAAGGTAAAGTCAGTTTTTCTGAGAAGTAGGCTTTTTGGGAAAAAATCTTTAAAATCATGTCTTTTTACGTTTTGTTTTTTGGATGAAGACCTCCCCCCTGGCACATTTTTTTCTATAGAAATCATGTCTTTTTACATTTTTTTTATAAAATCATGTCTTTTTGAACTTTTTCCCAGCACTAAGGTGTTATTGTGGAAAAAAATTTCAGGTTGGTTATAAGGTCAGTTTTTTCAAAGTGCATTAAGGTCAAGTCAGTTTTTTGGACCTTGACCTTATAACCAATCCCCTAGGGGGTATTTGATATTCATTCATTTTTTATTTATACGTTCCATTTTCCTACTGAAAAATTCTTAATTCCTGAAAAACAACTTTCTTTTGTTTTTAAATAATTTTCGTTCACAAATTAGATCTGTTTAAATTTATATTTTACGTTTTGATTGTATTTATTATGAAGTTAAGACAAACTTATGAATTTTAGGCGTCTTTTAATCATGATACGTACAGCAGCAACATTCCTTTGCCCAGCCCGTTAACACTGGCTCCTAACGAGTCAACAACCCTAAACCACGGATTTTTTGTCAACGCGGATATGTCCGAAAAAATGTTAACGGCGGAAAAGGTGTCAATTGCGGTCCAAAATGTGCGTATTGAATTCGAACGGGCCAAATTGACCCAAGGTCGTTTACAAATTACTAGACACATTTTAACTTTATTTTAATAGAATAGATGGTAAGAAAATTCTGCTCAACCTATTCCTAAATAATCATGTCTTTTAACTGTGAAAATTTCTCATTTTTTTTTTGTTTGACGTCAGCGAAAAAACTGTGAAATTTTCACAGTGAAAACACATGATTCCATAAAAATTGGTTGCGCAGATTTTTCTTACCATCTAGGTCAGGTTTATAAATGCATTTAAGACTTTTAGTGAAAGTCAAGTCAGTTTTCCCCACCCCGACGGCCAAAACCTGACTTATAACAACATATGTGTTGATAATTCTTGATGAAAATTTATGGTTGAAAAAATCGGTAAAAATCTTTCTGAGGTCGTTTTAAGGTCATACGTTTTGTTGTAACCAATCTACAGTCCTGCAAAGAACCTGCCAGAAATAATATTATAAAAAATAAAGACTTTTCCATTGTCTCCACATTTTTCAATTTCAATTTACATTTTGATGTTTACTAATTTGAAAACGCTCCCAGAACTGGATCGTCTGCTGCCAATGGTGTCAACCGTCTCCAAAGATGGCCCACTGATTTTCAAGGTTGCCGATCGGGCCAAGGTCAACGACCAGAGCTGCAAGTTAAAATCCCGCGCCGCCAATGTTGACCTGACCCTGACCGATCCGCAATGCATTCATCTGGACGAGTTTCTCCGAATTGACCTTGAATTTGAAATTAAGGATCATTTGGTCGAGGAGTCGGGTCGGGTCGTCATCCAATGCAATAAAGAATCTTTGATTGAAAAAACGAAAGAAGATTTGATTATGAAGGACCCTTCCCAACATTTACAATTTCCGATTGCCGCCCCCAGTGGCAAACTTTCCTTTTGGATTAAGCATCAAAAACTTTCGGATAATCAGACGTTACAAGACCTGAAAACACTTATAGTTGCTTCCATTTATTATGCCACGACAGAAACAGTTAAAGGAAGTGTTACGAGACAAGATTAATTAATTTGGACAAATATTGTGTCTATCTGAACTTCGCGGAATCTAAAAGTTTGTACTTTGACCGGTTTTATTAATCTGACCGGTTCGGGACCCAGCTGCGTTTGAAGCCATCATTCTTAGGGGCTCTACCCAATTTAAGTTAATTTGCTATCATTAATGGTCTAGGAGGAGTAGGCCCCACAATGAATGCAGGATTGAAGAAAAAAAGTCGTCAGTGACACTGACTCAGTGTGATTTGGGCGAATGCAAAAAAAGTGAAACCCGAAAATGACGCAAATTCATTTTTTTTTGTTCATATTATGATTTTTCTCCATTTCAGGTTTCGACTTTTCAGGTTTCGCCTTTTTCTGTATTCGCTCAAATCAGTTGGTGCCAAAAACGCAAATTATGGTTATTGATTTATCAATTTTATTGTCAAATCCAATTTTTGTATCACATTAAAAAGAGCAAGTCTTACAACTACAGTGCTCAAAACGTACGGAGTTAAAACTTCCTTTAATCTCGCCACTTCGTGTCGGGTCCAAGTGTTGCTCCGACTCATTTCGACCCATGCTGGCGACGCCACCAAGTGGCAAATCCATCATCAGTTTGGCTCAGATTGAGTCCCTCACCGACATGCCAATCGTGATTGAGCGGGTTCAGTATTGTCCGAGCGGGCACGTGCAACAGCGGGGCGGGGACTTAAATTGTGAAAACATTCCGCTGGAGCGAAGCGAGTCCTCTCAGGGGGGTGAGATGATTTGGAAGAAGTCACACGTGTAGTTTTAAAATAAATATTTAACATAATTCTTAATTATAATGAAGTCAGAATTGATAATTTTATTATTTCAACATTTTACGGTGGAAAAATGAAATCGGATGATTCATGGAAATTTCTAATGATATTTATCCTTGATTTCACTTTAAAACTTCCACAACTAAAATTTACATTACAGTTGGTGTGGTAACGAGTTGACACTTTCGTTTCCGATTTTTTCGTTAAAAACTCGTTCCGAACTGTCACTTCGCTTCGTCACTTTTGCCCATTTTTGCCCAAAAAAACTCCCAAAAAGTGTCACTTCGTTCCGAACTGTCAACTTGTTACGTGCCAACTCGTTACCTCACCAACTGTATCTGTAGTTACCGTATTGGTCTCTTTTTTGGAATACGCTCTGATACAATTGTAATTATACGATTGTCGTTTTTGTATATAATATGTTTTACACATGTACATATGATACGTAGCATATGTATATTTTTCACTACCAGTGATTTTGTTTTATTATGTTCTACGATTCGTATTTTCTCCATCTCGGATGAGTTTCTAGTTTACGATATAAATTATATCAATTACATGTAATCACATTTTCTCACTCCAACCAGGCTGTTTTTTGTCTCAAAGCAGACGAAGATAAAATTCAAAGTGATCAGGTGGTTTCTATTGCTCTGGGAGCGATTAATATATTTTGGCGAAGGGTTGGACGGGATGGTGCGCCTTTTGTCTTCACATCCTCACTGGGCATTCTTCCCGTGTCCCCACTTGGCACATTTCCCATTCATTTTGAATCGTCCGTGCCAAATATTATCACCCAGTGGACTCAATTTGAGATTACGTTCAAATTTCGTAACGCTAAGGGATCAACTTATATCTAGCCAAGGGGAGTCCGGTCTGATAAGTCTCCAAATATCCAATCAGAAAATACCCATTTATATCAATTTATAATAACCCAATATCAATTTCTATTCCGAATTTTGATATAAATCCATGTTTTCCCTAAAGTCATTTTTTGCACTAAGGTCAAAGCACTTTTTTAAACCTTTAATCATGTCTTTTTTGGGTGAAGATTTGTGTTGTTTTCGGTGTTTTCAGTCACTTAAAAAATAATTAGCTTTTTTTTTCAAATTGAGGCATTTTTTTCAAAAAAAGTCATTTATTTTCAAGGTCAACCCAATTTAAGTTTACATTGACCCCTATTTACAGATAAGTCGACAATTTTGAGCTGCTCCTTGACAATTACCGAAAACGATGACTTCAAGGTTTTAAGTGGAAACACATGCCGTTTCGTACTGATGCCAAAGAGTAACAATACAACTCAAAGCGTGACACTTTTCCCGATGAACTGTGGGCCACTTGCGCTGCCCGAGATGAATCTCGAATATTTTGACGATGCCAAAGAGAAAGCCGAGATGAACTTAACAGACAATTCGATGACCAATGACCTGCCGAGACAGCTGCTTGTGTATAGTTCGCGGGATATTGACACGCTCGGCAGGATTCGCATTTATCCGAACAGCGCTTAAACGTTATTTGAAATCGATTTAGAAATTTGCACCGCGGTCTTTCGCAAAACTTTTTTCACGCATTCTATTACTTTTATCGCATACACGTTTTTCAGCAAAAATCAAAAATCATAATATTTTTTATGTTTGGAAAGACAGTTTCTAAAACAACTTTTTCCTGAATTTTTTTTCCGAAAAACGTATTCGACGATTTTTTCCGAAAGACCATATGGTGCCTTTTTAAATGATACATAGGGTGTCCAAAGCTAAATTTAATTATGTGACATGATTCATGTCTCAATTAAATGGTATATTTTGAGATATACAGGGCGGTTTGCGATTTTTTTACCTAGATATTTTCTGTCTCATTTATTAGTTCAAAATGACGATTAATTTAATAGAGTGCTTGGGAAAACAAAATAACAAATAAGGGGAGTGGTGGTTATAAAGTCTGATATTTAGACCGTTTTCAGACGTTTTCAAAATCGTTTTTCTAAGTAATTTTTGAATACGCATAGGTTGGATGTAGTCGATAAATTTAAATCTTGAAATATACCTCAGAAGTTGATGAAACGGCACTGTCTGAATTGTCCTTTTGTTTTTTGCGGCGAAAGGTTAATTTGCCGAAATTTTTCCATTTCTGGCCAATGAGAATGTTAAAAAGGGGAAAATTTCGTCGGATTAACCTTTCGCCACATAAAACAACAGACCGATTCAGACGGTGCCGATGAAACTTCATATACGGGCAATCATGACACCAGAAGTACAAAAAAAAATGACTAAAAAATTTCTATCGTATTAGGACGTCAGATCATATAACCATAAACTTGAAATGGCGTAAAATAGAATTTTGTACTTTCTCCTTTCTTTGAATTTTGTTTTGGACACCCTAACAAATATTATTCTAGGTTAAATAAATTAATCATTTTCATTATTTTTTATAACTTATTTTTCTTGTGCTCTTCCAGAAGTACATAAAAATGAATGATCCGACTTTCTTTCTACATGTATCTTACTTAACTTCAAAGCAGGAATAAGGCACGCTATTCATCATCCTAGGGACACTAGTTGTAAAATAATCCTTTCAAGTCGGATCAGGATATATCTTGAAAACAATCAATGTGAAAATCTGGCACGTTCAATTTTACAGCCGAACATTAAGGTAGCCAAATAGGGGTCATTTTGTCTTTTGAAAATTCGAACTTAAACAATATATAAGTGGTTGGCTATAAGGTCTGATTTTAGGCGCTGTAAGGTCATAAAGTAGTTTTTGCACCAAAGTAAAAAAAAACGGAATAGATTTTCAGTAAGTTATGTATTACTAAATTATATTTGAATTTAAAACTTTTAATTGTGTTTTTGTGGATATGCTTGCATTATTTAAATAAGACTTTCATCTCTCTTTGACACCCTAGAAATCTCATAATTTATTTCATTCGTTTCCTTATTCCTGCTCTTAATCATTTCTGTAAAACTGTTCACCAAAACATCTTTCTTCAAATAAAACATGGCCTTATGTAAAAAAGGGAATATAGTTTGTTCATTTTTGTTTAATATTTCAGAAATGGACGCAAAAAGACAGCACCGTCATGGGCGTGGGGGCTTCAATAGAAATCCAAAATTTGTTCGAAAGCCAAAACTGAAAAAGTTTGAGAAAGAAAATACGCTTATTGCAGAAAAAACTGCGTTATATGATCTCGAGCTTGATCAAAATGCTCTTTTTGCCCATTATCCGCTATCGGCGCAAACACTCCGTGGACTGCGGCGTTATTTGCCCGATACCGAAGAAGCCAAGTTAGGGTTCCAATATTTTTCTTGTTGGTTTGAAAAATTGTCAGACGAAAATTTACGTTTGGCATTTTATAGAATCAAACGTTTTATAATTCCTGTGTCTATCGAACATGTCATTCATAAATGTCGGATATGATACCAGTGATATCTTTTAATAATAGACTATTATCAATGAGCAGACGTTGAATTGGTCGAACTTTTGTCGACTAATTAAACCGTCCTCGAATAATTTATTCACAAATTAAGAAAAAAATCTAATTTGTTAATCCTAGGTTATGCAGTTGCTCCGCTTGGCTCATTCACCAGTTTTCAAATAAAAAATAGCTGGGAGAAAAAAAAATATATCTATTGTTTTATAAAAACAATCTAGTTTAACATAGGAGTTTATACAGTCAATATAATATCAATCGTAAGGCGAAATTTGGAGATTTAAAAATATTTCGATCAAAAAAATTTCACGATTGAAAAAGTGATGTTGACGCATGTGCCCACACTCCGCGGTCTAGTTTTAAGCTTAAATTTAAATAAGGGTTGACAAATTCATGTTAGCTAGTATACTAGTATGCAAATTCAAAAATTTTTTCATGTCTAATTTTCATGACATATCAAATTTTGAACCCTGGTCCTAAGCCGACCGCCATACAGCGGGCTACGCTTTTGCCCGCGTTGCGCGGAGCAGACATATTAGCAGCGGCAAAGACGGGGAGCGGGAAAACGCTTGGATTTTTAATCCCATTACTCGAACTCCTCTGGCGGGAGAAATGGTCCAATCAGGATGGGGCTGCGGCGCTCGTACTTTCGCCAACACGCGAACTTGCTATGCAAACGTATGACGTATTGAAAAAGATTGGTATTCGGCATGATTTTAGCACGGGCCTGGTGATTGGCGGAAATCAATCCGTCGAAACGGAAGCAAAAGGAAGGTTTCAATTCAAACTCGCCAATTTTTCTTCTCTTTGTAATATACACTGTATATTATACAGTCCGTAGATTGGGTTATTTACCCAATGTTGTTAGATTCAAGTAAAGGGGAGAATCCGCCTATTTATCGGCGGATCGGCTTAGGAGAGTTAATATGGGTGATTTTTGACGAAACCCACACAAGTGATTGCTCGAACTAATATCATTATTGGGACGCCGGGACGAATTTGTCACCATTTGGATCAAACGTATGGCTTTAATCTTGATCAAATTTTGCTCTTTGTTTTGGATGAGGCCGATCGAATGCTTGATATGGGATTTAAAAAGGAACTGGATCAAATTATTTCGTTTCTTCCACCAAAAAGGTTTGTCATATCGTATAGGATTTTATAGGGCTAGTTAAATTGCTAGTGTTAAGAACATAATCATTAGCTTTAACCCTAGACCAGACAAATGTGGACACATCAATGTTTCAATCGTCAATAATTGTTCACAGAAATTGACTAAAGTCAAGTCAGTTTTTTTTCTATAAAATCATGTCTTTTTGGAGTGTTTAAAAATTGGTTGTCATAAAATGGTTAAGTCATATTTTTAGGTCCAAAACTGTTAAAAATGTGTGATAAAATTGGTTCGTCAGATTTTTGGTCAAAAAGGGGAATATAAATTTCCAACAAAATTTATAAAAATCATTTCATTTAAAGTTTTTTTGTACATTAAAACCTCCCCTCCTAAATTTCTTATTTTTATGTGTCATGTACTTTTTGAAGCTGGTTTCATTTTAGGAATTTAAATGTGCATTAGAGAATTTTTAGGCAAACGTTGCTTTTCTCGGCTACTCAAACGACGCAAATCTCAAAATTGGCCCGGTTAAGTTTGAGTGATCCAATGTACATTAATACCAGCGCGAATTCGAAATCCGCAACGCCGGGTAATTTATCGCAGACCTACTGTATCGTCAATGCCGAAGACAAACTCAACTTTTTATACTCTTTCATGAAAAATGTTGCTATTCAAGGAACTCGAAAAACTGTTGTATTTTTTGCAACATGTAAACAAGTCATGCATGCAAAGGAAATTAGGTCACGAATTTTATATCACTCAAATGTGGTTATAAGGCCCAATAACTTATTCCCAAAAAATGAAGCATAACGTCAGTAACAAAATATTTGTCCCTATCCAGGCAATAAGTCATTTGAATAATTTAAATTACATTGTATATTGAAATTGCAAAAGAAAAATTCCTGTTCGTCAAAATATTGGGTAGAGACAAATATTTTGTTACTGACGGTATTCTTCATTTTGTCATAAGGAATAATAGATACAGGGGGTATGGTTATAAGGTCACAAGGTGTGACCGTTATAAGGTCAAGTCAGGCTTTTGCACTACGGTCAAGTCAGTTTTTTCCGATAAATCAGGTCTTTTTCACTTTTTTGGGGTTTAAATTTAGAACAGCATTCAAAAATTCAAACATATACATACAAAAATTTTTCAGATGGTTATAAGGTCCAGTCAGTTCCAGACTCCCCTGTAGGAGGGATAAGTTTAGACAGTTTGAATTCTACAGTGAATTCTACAGTGTAACAGTGAAAAAATCAACAATATTGACCTTGCAGCAAGGAAGTATTTTTCAAAATGACACCTGGTGTGCCGTTAATGCGACTTCACGGGAAAATGGGCCAACATCAACGTATGGCCACCTATGACGAATTCTGTCGTAAGGAGCGTGCCCTATTATTGGCAACGGATTTATGTGCTCGCGGTATGGACTTTCCAAATGTAGACTGGGTTGTGCAGCTCGACTGCCCCGAGTCGGTCGACGAGTATATTCATCGTGCGGGGCGCACGGCACGTTGTAAATTAGCGGGCAACTCGTTGCTCTGCCTGACGCCCTCGGAAAAAAGCGCCATGTTGAAACAAATGCGGAAACGAAAGCCACCCGTTGAGGTTAAGGAATGGAAAACTAACCCGGAGAAAATGAGTGACATAACGCCTAAACTTCGATCACTTTGTGCCGAACGGGAAGAGGTAAAAGGGTATGCCCAGAGGGCATTTGTGGCTTATGCAAAACATATTCATTTACAAAAGGCATGGGTTTTGTTTATCTTTAAATGGTAACGTATATACGCGTATTCGTATACGTATGGCCCATACGGTATGGGGCATAAAATTTGACACTCAAGAATTTATAAGGTTGGTAATGGTATTCATTAAAAATATGTCTCATAGATAATATATATTTCTTAAACATGCAAAATGTTTTTTTACAGAATTAAAACCCAAAAAGGACAAAAAAGTGTTCAAATTGGATGAAATGAACCTTCCGAAATACGCATCATCTCTTGGTCTGGCCCTTATGCCGCGTCTTCGCTTTTTAGAAAAGTTAAAAGCCCTGCAAAAAACCCCATCCGAACCCGTTCCCGTCGAAGAAGATCTATTTGATGTGCAAGAAAATGATAACACAATAGACTTCGCCACCCTCGAAGAGGAAACGCCCGAGCCAGCTAAAAAACTTAATGTTAAAAAGTTACAGAAGAAAATTTTACAGGGGACGGCGACGACAAGTGGGGTGAGAAAAGTTTTCAATGAGGATGACGAAAATAGTGATGAAAATAGTGACAACAATAGTGATGATGACGAAACTGACGATTTTGATATTGCCGACGCTAAACTGCGACTTGAAGACGCCGACGTGGACGATCGGGTTACCGAAAAGGAGGAAAAGAAAAGGAAACGATTGGAAAAGAAAATCAAAGAGAAAAAACAGGTTTTCTAAATTTACCTAATTCCAGTAAATCTTGACTTGAACATATCAAAGTCATTAGGGCCCCTAATTTAGAGAAAATATGTCCCTGTTAAAAATTAGAAAAATGCTTGTTCGTTTTTTTTTTTTGCTGGTGTATATCATCATTTTATAGGATGAACTCATTTTTATATGGTTTTTTTCAGATGTCATAGGGTCTTTTGAAAATGCAAATGCATTGTAATTAAATAAGGCAGTCTTATTGGTATCTTTGCACTTAGATCTTATCGCATTTTTCTCAGTGAGGCCTTATTGTATGGGAAATATGGTTTTCGCCAAAAAACTTCGTCAAAAACTGTAATTCGTCAAAAAAAGAACCTTCGTCGAAAATTTTACGAAAGTTTAAACAAAATATGCAACTAGATATTAGGTCAAAAATTGACGAATCATCCATTTATATAATTAAAAGATATTCGACCAAAAATATCTTCAAAAATTTGACGAATGTTCTGATAAAAAATAATTTCATATGGTCTCTTTAAGAGACTCTTAGGCCATTTTTTGACGAAAAAATCGAAGACCTTGTTTTCTAGACTTCAGCAGAAAAAAACCTAAAAAAGACATGATTTCATAATGCTAGAGCACTTATACCTTTCGGGGTAGTCATTATGTATTTTTTTGTATTATGGTCATTTTCAGAAAATGATTGAAGCGGACGAATCGAGTGGTGAATCGGACGAGGGCGGCGTTAATGATGACACTCAAAACTTTTTGAAAAATTTGACATTTGTCAACAGTGAGGACGAGTCGGCCGATGATGAAGCCCAGCCGAAAAGGGCCAAACTTGAAAGTGAAAGTGAAAATGACAGCGGCGACTATGATGATGATGATTTTGACGACGATGAAGATGAAAAATTTGACACGGCCGAACTTGAGAAATTTGCTCTTGACCAGATGAATCAATAAATTCTCATTAATCGCCAACCTAAACTGCTGTTTGAAAGCGCCCAGGGCATTATTGTTCACTGAAACTGACCTTGGCGGACCTTTCTAGAGCATGTTTAGCATTCTAGACTTTTTATTATTCGCAGGATGTTGTAACACGTTTAGAACAAAAATCACCTTTTTTTCGCACAGCAGGCTATCAAATTTACCAGAATGCATTCAATATAAATCACTATTCGAATACAAAGTTCTTAATTGAATACGTAGTGTATATCAAATTTGTCAAATATGGACAAGGGATTTTGTCGAATATTTACTACAATGATTTTCTCGGATAGTTACCCACTATTAATCACATTTTAAATGATTTATCATACTACTGGGTTACTAGCGGAGAAAATCATTGTAGTAAATATTCGACAAATTCCCTCAAAATTCATATATTTCTTGATGAAATATTGAACTTTATTAAATTTTTGTTAAGATGCGAGTTTTTTCTAATAGTTTTTTTTTTGCTGATTCTTGCATTTCTGTAACCTGCAAGGTTTCTTTCTCGATGGTCAAAAAAATATAAAGTTATTTCCCACAGTGTGTGGCACAAGCAAACTATACATGGTCAAAAAAATGCAAACGTGATCAGAAAATACATACGGTACTGCGTTAAGAGTGTCACATAGAAGTCCAAACAAGTAAGGTCATAAATGAGCTTGTACGTTCAAAACCCGTGTCGAGTCTGTTTTCGAATATGTTAAAGACAAATAAACACATACGAATAACCTAGATTGAAATTCATGAGTCGACTAAAACCGAGATTCCCCAGTGGAACATAAAAAAGCTAGATCACATATCTAGAAATATATGATAATTATGAGCTTTTGAAAATAAAAATGCACGGCGTGACTTTGAAATGCATTTCAAGGGCACAAATCGGGTTCCAACTAGGTCAACTTTTGATTCCATATCCTCACGAGTTACGCTATATTTGTTAACCTCACTCTTCTCAAAAAACCGGGTATCCAATAATTAGGTTAATCATACGATGGTCTATCATACGATGGAAAGCCGCCTAGAAGCGAATTTGTTTAGTAGGTTTNAAAAAATGCAAACGTGATCAGAAAATACATACGGTACTGCGTTAAGAGTGTCACATAGAAGTCCGAAAAAAGTAAGGTCATAAATGAGCTTGTACGTTCAAAACCCGTGTCGAGTCTGTTTTCGAATATGTTAAAGACAAATAAACACATACGAATAACCTAGATTGAAATTCATGAGTCGACTAATAACGAGATTCACCAATGGAACATAAAAAAGCTATATATATATGCACGGCCTGACTTTGAAATGCATTTCAAGGGCACAAATCGGGTTCCAACTAGGTCAACTTTTGATTCCATATCCTCAAGAGTTACGTTATATTTGTTAACCTCATTCTTCTCAAAAAACCGGGTATCCAATAATTAGGTTAATCATACGATGGTCTATCATACGATGGAAAGCCGCCTAGAAGCGAATTTGTTTAGTAGGTTTTGACTACATTTTGAAAATATTGACCTTACTCAAATAGATACAAAACATATTCCGCTGCTCCCCGACAGAAACGATCGTTGAGTTTTTTTTGTGATTTCTCGTTTTGTGTATTTCTAAACACGGGTCACGAGCTAAGGCGGAAATTTGGACCCCGGAAGCTCTAAGTCTAGATTATTTCGGGCATCTTGGGACGCCCGCGTTGATAGATTAAAAAAAACAGTACAGGCTGTACTGTACGACCTTCAACTTCACTTTATATTTATCTGGGCGTTCGGAAAGAGAGACAGAGGAAAACAACAATTGAAGATTTTTTGTTTTGTTTTTCAAAACGAGAAACATGGGTAGCAAAAATCAAATAATGGTGAGTTTTACTAACTGGTTTACGAATTATTATTTGCGATGAATGTGATCCGAATTTCGCCCGGGTTAAAAATGCAACCTGTGTCACCAATTATTTAGTTTCCCCTTTAATATTTTTGCTTTTATTACCAAAAAACAGGTACCATCGATTTTTTTCAGCGAATCTAGCACGAACCACACTTGTTTAATACAGTCTTTACTGTGAATACGGACGCACTCAATAAGGACGCTCTCTCCCAATACGGACGCTTTTGTGCAAAAGTGTCCCCCAAACAGGACACTTTATGACAATTGACCCCAATACGGACCCTAATTCCGTAATACGAAGGTTTTTGATTCTCGAAAATGGCCCATATATTCACAAACATTCATATTTCGATAAATTTTCGAGATTTTTTCGCAACAAGCTTACCCAATTATTGAAAATTAAAACTTTTTGTTTGGTCTAAATGTTCTGATGCGCTTTTATTTTACCGTTTTTTACTGATTGATATTTTTTTCTTCATAAGTTTCCAACCGCTTCCAAAATGCGAACTTTTGACAAAAAAGAGTATTCGAGTTAACAAAGTTTAAAACTGTACCTAATTGAAGTCTTTGACAAAATTGAAAAGTGGCCAAATCCCAAGATTAGCAGTCAAGCCGTTAGACCTTGACTTGTAATTTAATCTGGCCTTGGGCAATAAACGCTACACGGCCAATTTCGAACACATACGAATAACGTTCGAATAAT
>SCLG01000021.1:1038680-1059702 GCA_004367875.1 Oikopleura albicans
CAACTGTAGTTCGATTACGAGGGTTATTCGAGTGCTTAAGATCATTTGCGTTCATAGAGTTATAAAAATCGAATAATAACCGGATTTAATTATGTAATAACCAACTATGTATCATAAACCGGTTAATGAGCCCTGTAAAATTACACGCTTTCTCATCAAGAAGCGTTTTTCCTCAGCAGGGACGACAGCAAATTACCATTGAGAGTTAACGTTTTTCCAATAAATATTAAACGGTTTTTACTAAAATCCAAGTTATACATGTTAGAAGTCCAATTTTCGTGGCGATAAAAGCGTCTTTCAATGACATAATTATTTTATTGCGCGTGTGACGGTTATAAAGTTTCATAAGTGTTCAATTACAACCGTATTTTTTCATTTACCCAGATTTCGTTCTCGTGTTGATATTGACCTAATTCTAATTTACCGCTGACCTTGATCTCGGAAATGACATTAGTTTAATTAATTGATATAAATGGGGATATTAATAGGGCCATTCTCGTTCGTTTTACATTTTTGGCCAGATTTCGTTTACTTTGGATGTGAAAAAAAAAAATCGGAAAAGCGTTGCGCAATCGCTGACTTGTGTAATCACCTATTTGTGATAAATTTATGTAAATTGGCTGAGTGAGTGGTGTTTTTGGTCTATTCGAATATTCTTCAGAGATTATTCAGATGATTAAACAGAAATAATGAATTGTAGACAGCGTCAGAAAGAAGCCTCAGTTTCCCTATAATTTTGTATTGGGGTCTGAAAATTAGCCATAAACGCCGTGTAACTTATACGTAGGGGCTAGTTTTCACAAGCATATCGACTATTATTTTTGTAGATAGATCATTTAGAAATACCCCACTACTTATACGATAAGTTACACGGGGTTTAAGGCTAATACGGTACCTCATTCAATGGGGGTTGGTTATAAGGTCAAGTCAGTTTTTTGCACTAATGCCAAGTAAGTTTTTTTGCACTAAGGTGAAGCCAGTTCTTTTGAGAAGAATGCTCTTTTGGAAAAATCTTTAAAATGATGTGTTTTAAAGTTTTTTTTTTGGATGAGCATGTTTTTCCGGTAAACGTTAAAAAAATTTTATGAAATCGACTTGTTTAGTCCAAACATAATGGTCGTGACTTTCTTCAGCGGATCTGAGGGTATTTATTTATTAAAAGATTATTTGATGGATTATTTAGTTCAATTTAAATTGTTAGCGTGATAACTTATAAGGTCTTTTTACTCGCGACTGTGAAGCTACCTTATGTTAGTTTATTTTTATTGTGTTGACTGAGCGTGGCCCTATTTATGTGAAAAATATTTATCTAACCTTTAATTTCAGGATGAGTCAAGTGGGCCGGGGGACGCGAAAAAGAACAGCTCGCTGACAACTATCCTGTCCATATGGAACTGCGTTATGGGCAGTAGTCTGTTAACGATGCCATGGGCGTTCGAAAAGGCCGGCTTCACCCAAACGATCGTTATCATGATCCTCTGTGGTATCATGTGCTACTATACCGGGTATCTCTGCATTAAACTCGCCGATTCGTGCCGTCAAGGAAAGGACGGCGTCTTGCCCGAATTCCAAGCCGTCTGTCACGAGTATTTGGGAAAATGGGGCGAATATACTGCGCTGTTAGCTGCCAACGTGATCGTTGCCGGCGCGTTAACGGTGTACTATGTCCTTATGGCCAAGTTTTTGTTTGGCGCTGGCGTTTCGGTTTATAAAGTACAGACCAGTCCGGCAAATGAGACAATTGAGGCTTTTGTTGACTCGAGCGAGTGCATTGCCAAACAGCTGACGCGCATTACCCCGGGCCTCAATGTGACCAACATGACGGGCGGCGGCGATTTAAATTGGACGTTTAGCTCGGCATGGGATCTCCACAATTCGGTCCCGCTCTATTTGCTCGTTGTCTATATCCTCACCAATATTCGGGATCCGACGTTTTTTGCCAAGTTCTCGGCGTTTGGCACCTTGACCGTGTTGCTCATATTCATCACCGCATTTTATAAGGCAGCCGTTTGGGGCGTTGGCGACAATGTCGACTTTAGCGATGACACATCGCCACATTATGTGACGCAATTTAACTTTAAGGGGACGGCGATTTTGCCTGGAATTTTATCGATGGCGTATTTTGTCCATTCAGCTGTAACTACGTTAGGAATGTGTTTCTTATTACTTTTTTTAAAGTCTAGCTGTTAATTTGTAAGCCTGTTTGAAATACATATTTAATCTCTAATACAGTTTTTGTTTCCGCTTATTACGACCGTTTTCCACTGACGAAAAACGCTGTCCATTTCGGATGTAAAAATAATTATTTCTCAGGACTAAGGGCTGGAAAATACTGCTATGTTGTTGTTACTTAAATAAAACCTTTTTTAAATAAGTTGTTTGCATGGATATAAAAAAACACATCAAAAGTCAAGGACAACCGAAATCAAGAAAATAACGCTCGCGATTTAGGCATCGCATATTTCCTGGTTTTTATTACCTATACAATTTTGGGAATGGTTTTCTACTTGTCTTATCCCGGATGGAAGGGATGTATTACTGATATGTTCATCGAGGTGAGACTTAACAAACTAAAAAATCACGGCTTTGACTAAAAGTCGGTTCCTTAATATAAAGATCGATGTTAAACCCCGGGTTTATTTTGAGCTCAGCAAGAAAAAGTAAAACTTTTTTGAAAACGTTTTTTTTTTAGAATTTCGACAAACGAGAATGGATTGTGCCAATGATGGACATTTTGATGTTTATTCGTATTTTGACCGTTTACCCACTTTTGACTTATTTCATCCGCGTTCAAAACTTCTCCGTTTTTATGAAGACCGAATGGCCCGGTTATCCATGGGTAATGATGGTCAACTTCTTTTTGGTCGCTCTTGGCTGCACATGTGCAATGAAATACGATAAGGTAAGAATGTACAGCAGCACAGCCGTGTGATTCCGGCAAGGGGAGTTTGTTTACAGGGGGAGGCTTAATACGGGACAGTTTGCGATTTAACAAATCGTCCTTGTTAGGCTCCTATGCCTTATTTAGGTACAGCTAAGTCTCTGTCTAATTGTCTTGGGTGAGCCAAAGAAATAATTTTTGATTTGAAAAATAAATTCGTTTTTCCATATATTGAAAAAGCTTCTTCCAATATTTTATGAGAAAACAAAATATTCAGGTAAATATTCAAATTCGAAAACAGCTAAAGCTTAGAAATCTTAATTGTCTTGTTGTGTATTATATTTTTTTATTAAAAAGCAACCCGTGTTACCAAATTGTGTCAAAGATAAATATTAATAAAAACATTTCAGATTGGTGATATTATTCGATACGCTGGAAGTTTCTGTGCTATGATCTACATGTTTTTCTTACCGTGCTGTATCTACATGATGTACCAAAAACGCGTTCAAGGTCAAATTCCATTCTGGTCATATGCCCTACATGGCGGCCTTATGGTTATTGGCCTCGCAAATTTTATCATCCAGTTCACCATCTCAGCTTATTGAGAAGCAACTTTTCTCGTAAACAAAAAAGGCAGCATACAAAAAAGCTTTTCTATTTCTGGCTTTCTACAATCACTTTTTTCTTGGAGGAAATTGTCTCTTAACCCCTGTGCGCCCATGACAGTTCAGCATTTTTTTATATACGGAAATTGATGCCGAAACATGAATGGATTTGTAAAATTGAACTGTGCTGTTCAGAAACGAAAGAAAAAGTTTTCTATCGTTTCATCTAATTTATAAAGTCTTGATCATTTATGGTTTTCCCCTAAAATCAATTGACTAGATGGAGTAAAAATTTGCAAAAAAAGATGCAAATCTAGTATTTTCTTAAGTTCCCTACATA
This sequence comes from Oikopleura albicans, assembly GCA_004367875.1. Taxonomy (NCBI): domain Eukaryota; kingdom Metazoa; phylum Chordata; class Appendicularia; order Copelata; family Oikopleuridae; genus Oikopleura; species Oikopleura albicans. The sequence goes on from SCLG01000021.1 coordinate 1,042,507, forward strand.
ACGTGCACTTATCTGCATTTTTCCAGATTTAAAGACCATAAACTCGTTACTGAAACACGCAATTTTAGAGTTTTATCTTTCTACCTAATAGGTAGTACCTAGAATTTGACAAGACGTATTAAAAATTGATGACTTATGGGTTTTGTAATAATTATAATTTAAGCGGAGAATGGAGCGCGCATTTTTTTTATTTAAAAAGCGCGCTCTCATTATTTTAACGTGAAATTTAGAGGGGTACCATGGTCCATGGACCAAATGGTCATTAAGAAAGACAAATTTTTACATTGTCTTCCTAGCAATTCACCAATAATCGATACTCGTTAACGCTCAATACTATTTTCTGCGTTGATTTGCTTCATTTCTCAATCAGAATTTTTGTTCACTCTTTTTATGATCTTGCATTTAACAGAAACATTAAACAATCCTTGACGATGACGAAAATGTCGCATTTGGGTGCATTAGGGTCCCGCTGAGAGTTGAAAATTATAGATTTATTATAAAGAAGGTTTATGAGTTCACTTTGGAAAATGATCAATTTCGTCTCTGATGATCCCAAAAAAAATAGTAATAACTGAGACAGAACTTATTTTTGTTCTGGAGAAAGTATAATGAATGAATATTTTTAATTGAAAGAAAGTTCCCGGCGCATTTTTGTCACATAACCCTCATACGCAGGTAATGGCATGGCATTTTGCATTTCCCCACTCATTCAAGGCGCATGAGGGTTAACTTAAACCATTTTATGCATTTAGGAGTTCACCTGTACTTGAGTTTTTCGATCGGTTTTAACAAAAAAGTTATTCCTTAGTTTAACTGCCATTTATATATTGGATTGCTCTTTATTAGCGTTCCAATGATATTATATATTTTAAATTAAAGCCAGCCATGTTTTACCGAGTGAACTGAATCGACTTTGGGTCCAAAAGGCAAATCATTAGTTTAACTAATTTGTCATATTTATGGACTTTGGTTATAAAATTATTTGCCCCATACAATTAATCTATATGATGCATATAATATGCATTCCATGCCGTTCATTGAGAATCTGGATGACTCGTAAAAAGGTTTCAACCATGCGATTTTAAATCCATGGTTAGTTAGTGGCATGGAATTCAGTTACCTCCTGCTTATTATTGTGCATATAATTTTTTTCGAAAATTTTAAGGGAAATCGCCACTTCCGGTAACCGGAAGTAGAGCTAAGTTTCGAACTAAATACACATGGTGCGCATTTAACTGTCCACATTTTTCTGAAAAGTGATAACGGCCAACTGCGTTAGCGGTGTGTCTATAAAAATTTCAAAATATTGAATGATTTGTTAATCGACCGTGTAGGAGTTAATTTTGACCTAAAAGTGGACGGTTGACTGCAGACTCATGGCCGGATTGACACCCTCTGTATTCAAATTTGACTTAAGGCTTTACTAGATATCGTGTTATATAAAAAATTGGGAAAGCATATTTATTTTTATCGGAGTACTTTCAAACGTAATCAAATATGTTGATAGACAATTCAAATGTACTTCTGGTGCTTTTTGAGATGAACATTCCCAAATTAAGGTCCCCAGAAGCGTGTCTGGGCCAGGACGACCCCTGTATCTAGCGCTTCAACTGAAATGAGTGAGCCCTTTTTCTCATTAGTCAATCACAACCCAAATTTATGGATCGGGCCCAGTTTTAAACACGGATTTTGCAACACGCAAATTGCTGTTCGTTTAAAAATATGAAATAACTGGCTCATTTTTTACCACATTTTCAGACAAGGTATTCCCAATGAAATTTGGNTTTGGAAATAAAAACGACCCTAATTTGGTTGAAATGTCATCAGCCGCCAAAATAGTTAAGTAAAAGTAGTTGAATCTTCCCGCTAAAACATTTGTTGCCCACTACTAATTTTATTGGTTCTATGAATGGCTGTAAAACCTGCATATATATTTAAAACTCCGATAACGTCGAATAAAAAAAAAACACAAAAATACTCAGTTGTAACTGTCGTTTATTTATATACAGTCCGATAAATGAGTAAACGTCCGATAAATGAGCGTCCGATAAATGGTTAAGGACTGTATAAAAGATCAACACCATACTCCTTACTCAATGGACGCTTAAAGCCAATTCATCCCAATCGGGACGCTATTTTAGAGAATTAAACCGGTATACTGTATACATATACAGTGTATGATATACTGTATTTTAAAATCTTGATCCATTGGATGATACTAGGTAGTCGCACTATGTCAAAAAGTACCGCAAAAGTTATGCATCATGCAAAATTATGGCCCATCATTTATCGTCTCGTACGTTTTTCTTTTACTGAAATAATCGCAGTAAAAACTCTTTTTCGCCTACGATCTAGTCCAACAATGAAATTTGAGCCAACGCAAAATTGGGCACGCAGTTTTGTATTATTTCAGCATTAAAAGTGCGTGTAACAATTTGCTCTGTCACATTCGTTGTTGGGCTACACCGCACAAAGCCGTCACCTGTCGGACATTTGCACCCGTTGACCCCGATGCACCAAAGGATGTCATTAGAGATGTGCGCAGCCCCTTTTAATCCATGTACTTAACTGGTACGGGCTGATGATACAATTACCTGGTACGGGCTGATGTACAATTACCTGGTGGTACAACTTTAACATCCTGACATACACAGAAAAGTAAAATCAGGACGATAGTATAAAGTTTCATTTTTAAAACAGTACGCCGTTAAGACTTGCAAACAGTCACGTTCCCCTTAAGACTTGCAAACTGGTGAATGAGAATTGTTAGGAACATACAAATATAATACCTGTATCTAAATATTACCATGATATTGACAATATCATATTAGGCACACTAGCAAAGTCGTAATGAAGGACAATAAATTACTATTATAGTCGCAAAGTCTGTATATCACTCCATTTAGGCCTCTCCATTGTGGACGACCGCATGAAAGCCACGTTGAAGAATAATCGATTTAACACCATCTACACAAAGGTACTCTAAACAGTACTTTACTATCGGTTGAGTTTCATGAAAATCGGCCGAGCGTTTCTAGATTGTTTGTAAATTGAAACACAATCTAGAAACGCTCAATTGATTTTCATGAAACTCAAACGGTAGTAAAAACTGTAGTGTTGATTCTATACGGTGGATAAAGTTTTCTGAAAATTACGCAAATATGGGGCCAATTAAGCCATGTTTCTATCCCATCGAACAATATTTTACAATACATATCTACGAGTTCAAAATATACTTGAAATAAATAGTTGATTTATCTTAACTTAAGTGGTTGATTAAAAATATTTCATGTTAATTTCATGTCGACGGCAGTGCTCGACCAAAGTATCCGAAAATAAGTATTTTATTTGACAAACTATTTATTATATAAAGTATAAGTATATTTGTCGAACATGCTCAGAGTCAGCTGTCTTTGAAAAATTACATTTTCAACACAACCGTAAAACATATATTACATATTATTTAAAAAAATAGAACACGATGTTGTTATCTGGTGTTGGTTCAACACTGTCGGAATATACGTACGGTGTTATCATAAAAATGTACGCTTCATAAGATTTAAGTGATACTGAGTTCTTCACTTTTGTACCACAATTGCTTGAAANTTTTTTATTTGGAATTTGGGAACAATTTCTTGAAGTTTATGGAATATATCCATGAAATTTCGCGCCGGACCAAAGTAATCATCTAGTCAAAGTAATTTAAATCAAATTTTAAACACACAGTGTGCCACAAACGAAGACATTGGTATAAGAAAGTGGCGAAATCCAGTTAACTCAACATTTTCAAAACGGGTACCCATCATTTGGAAGTTTATAATATGTTTTAAGACTAACAAGATTCTTTAACATGAACAAAATGTACTTTCATTCAATTGTACATGTGTCGAGTTTCTTTNTATTCACGCATTTAAAAATAAGGCATTTCAATGCAAGTGTCAGAAATTAACCATTAAAATACAAAACTGGCACATTAATCATTACGAATAAGTCGTAAAATAAACATTTAAAAATTAAATAGGCCATTTTATTTCAATTTTTCCCAAATTAACCTCATTAGGGGCCTAATTCCATAACGGCCGTTTACCCCATAACGGCCGCTTTTTTCGAGAACCGAAAACGGCCGTTATGGAATCAAGGACTGTAAGCCATTTCAATACATACATGTCTACAAATAAATGACTTACGCCAAATCTGTCAAGAAAAAAGGCAAATAAAGAGAACTTTTGACCCCATAAATATGAATATAAACAAGCGGCCCTAATGGGATAATCACTTTTTTGACGGAAAAAGCGGCCGTAATGTGATGAACGGCCCTAATGGGAGCGCCCGTAATGGGAGTAAGGACTGTACCAATAATACGAAAAAGCAGCACAACGCGACGGTTTTTTGGAAGTGGCCACTGCAGTTTATACATATATACCTATTATACAGTAGGTATACCTATTATACAGTAGGTGTGCACAGAACGCGACGATGCGCACACAACGCGACGGTTTTTGGGAAGTGGTAGTGTCGCGTTGTGTCCACATCAACTGTAACAAAAAATTTTTTCACCGAAAATGTCGGTCAGATAACTGCGCAGGCGTGTAACAAAATATTGCGTAATAATATGATCAGGTCAAATTGTACGCTGTAGACTACAACCTGTAGTATATTATGTGTAACGTTAACACATTGATTAAAACATTGTGAAAAGAACAATAATCTATAGGTATGTCACATACGGTATGTGTATAATAAATTGATAATATAAATATGTCCTTTGTATAGGCGCAATGTTAGCCTTCCATAATGATGTATTACAAGCATGTACAAGCGAATCGGTTACTCAAGCTTTTCAATAACGGAACATTTTGAATTAAACCGACGCTATAAGTTATGAGCTATATAAGTTATAGCCTATAACAGTTATAAAGTATAAGTTTTAGTATAAATTTATGTAAATTATCACGTACCACAACCTCATTTATCTGCAATCGTAGTTTCGAAGCGGAGCGAGGTCGTGACGGCATAAAAATGCTTCGAACAAGGAGAAGTTCGTACAAAACAAAAGTTTAAAACATCCGGAAGTTCCAACAAAACCGAAGTTCGAACATCAACTACATAGTATAGTGTAACGTTATTTTGCTGAAACTAAAAAATAAACATTGTATTTTTCAAATCCGTTAAGATTTTTATGGATTTACCCTCAGAGTTGACAACACTTTCTTCATTTTTCAAAAGCAAAACGCCCTGGTGATAGAACTGCTTGTCCTCGTATAATGTACTAAATTGTCATGCCCGAGTAAACGCCAATTTTACGGTATTTTGTATAGAACTGAGTTACATAATTTATATACATGTAAAAACGGCTTCGAAGCAAGGCCACGCTAGTTCCTACATCTATAATCAGAACTTCTATTATATTGTAAAACTACGAACTAGCATGGCCTTGCCTCGTAGCTACGAAGCCGTTTTTATATAAGTCATGTTACTCACTTCAAATTATAATACTTCAAGCTGTGACAATCACATTTAATCGTAATAAATAAAAACTTTAAGGGATGAAGTATGAAGTTAAACCCATATCTCTAAGTGACGGGATATTATTTGTTGCTTTCACATGGTGCCCGACAAATCCAAATTCCCGACAAGTAGGAAAAATGGCCGGGTAAACCCCTTCGAGGGTATAAACTAACAGTAAAAGTTGCCTGATAAACCCTCGGATGGCCAGATAAACCCTCAGTGCGTGGACGGGATAGGCGAAAAACTTTTGGGGAAAAAAGTGGCTTGATAAGCGCAAGAGCGGGCAAAATGGCCTGATAAAGGGGGCCTGATAAACCCTAGGGCGGTGTATGAGATGTAAAAAACCTTATCAATCATATTTTACCAACTACGAGGTGTTTTAGCGGAACATATTTAAAACGAAGAAAAATAATAATCATTTGAAACATCGTTGCGTTACAGTCCAAATGACGATTCATGCAATACATATACATATGTGTATAGCCGGTGTTTATATAAATTATATAATATAATTTATATCCCGTCTCAGTTCAGTTCAGTCGAAAAAATAATTTATATGTTTTTAAACTTGCTACTTGTAAAAAGCTGTCGGTTGGTCATTTTTCGAAACCCAATATTCGAATTTAATGGGAGATATTACACCCAAAATAGTTATTGGAATTCAATTTTATTATTAAAGCTGCTTTATTATACTTTTTTTATGTCGAAAGAATAAAAAAGTGCGAGCACAAACTTACCCCGGCTGATTAATTGTTGGATGGATTGTGGTTATGATTATTAGTACATAGCGAATGTAATGTAACATTCGTTAAACTAATAGCGAGTCATATAATAAAAATGGGCGCATTGATATGTGCTATACGTGTATGACTATAATGTATGCCATATAATTTACATGTGTGACTANNNAATTTGATTTGAGAGATATGTAACATATCATATGTTTCTACTTTCCAACCGTTCAAATGCAAAATATGAAGCTGGTGAAAGATTTTCATTTTCGTTCTGCAGATCAACAGCTGCAGTTTTTATTTTATTTTTAACTTGAAGTCATATAATGAAAATGGCATGTACAGATTATATTTGACCTCCCGTCGAGCTTTTGGGCGTGAAGAAGCCATGCAATGCGATCGATGCAGTTCGCAGTTTTAAACGTTTAATTTTTGTTTTCAAGGTCAAATCAGATTACTTTTATTTGTGTGCTTCCTTTTGTCACCTATCCAAAAAGTAACTGAAAAAACGTTGTCTGAACGAAGTACAGGAGCGATTACACAAACAAACGCGCATAAACGCTTTCCGTCTGCCCCGCGGCATTTTTTTGGTCATTGACGCAAATTGGTTTATTGGAAGTTCAAGACCAACTCACAAATGAGTCTCTCGAAAATAAATTATGAGTTGAAACAATATTTATTTCATTATAGATTACAAAACGCTAAAGANTAGCATCAACAGTGTTGGTGGTATTCAAGCGTGAAGTTTGAGTTTTTGTCAAGTTCATGACCCAATACGCGATCGGTGCCGTGAACAATGTCATCAAAAATATTTCCATGAGATGCCGGAAGCGGTGTTTTATTGATCCAGAGAGAAAATAATTCAATAGTTGCAATATAAGGTGCTAAAAAACGTTTTCCCCAAACGTTAAGTTTGTAAACAACATGACGGACCCCTCCTTAAACATGTTCAGTAATAATGTTTAATAATTTCGTCGTATCGTTATGAGTTAAGAGCATGCAGATAGTAAATATTCAATAAGTTTATGCCTTGTTCTTAATTTGACCGGAAAATCCCCTATCTTGTAACGTTAAACCAACTTTTTTGAAATAGAATAAAAACACTTATTTTAATGTTAGAATTATTTTTTTATTTATTTATTTTGGAGGAGATGAATTAGGCTCTCATATTTTTTTTATCCGCGGAAATCGACCAAATAGTTTTGTTGTAATGGTGGAATAAGTGGTGGCCATATCTGGCCACCGTGGCGCATGACGCATTCTATTTCTGGGTGGCGCACAACAGTTAAATTGCACCCTGTTATCTTGCAGTGTTTCCCCTTGCTCCATTATATTGCTTAATTTTGGGAACAAACTTTGGTCCGACCAGGTTGCCAATAGATACATGTATATAGTCTATATAAATTATATATTACAGTCCCGACCTTCTAGTTGTGCACCCTCTAGTTGTGCACGACTGCCTAGTTGTGCACGTTTTTCGGAAACGCAAATTGCACAACTACCGCGTTTACCGCCTAAAATGCTACACGGATACTATGCAACAGGCATACTAGCCGTGTAGCATTCTAGGCGGTAAACGCGGTAGAAGGTCGGGACTGTATATAGGTAGTCAGTACTGGCCTTGCAGTTTTTTGAAAATTGATAGCTGCAATAATTACCCGATTAGTAAAACATCTGTCGTGTGTCTTGTACTGCACGCTTAACTACGGAGTTATCAGTATCCTACGGTTGCTTTAACTCGACTGTTGAGGACTTTGACTCGAAATAAACAAATATCCCAGGTTGGTCGCGTTTTCCCCGCGGCAGTATTTGAAGTTGAATGTGCAAACAAAGCCAAACGAAATCATGAATTGAAGCTCGACGGTGATGATTGATTTAATTTATCATTTTATTTTCTCGTTCCTCGTTTGGTTCTGCTCCAAGCAGGTCGTATGGGAGCTGATCGGCCCCGGGCGATATATATGTCGTTTGTCGTTGAGTGAAAACTTCTTCAGCCAAGAATAAACAAGCAATAAAGCGCGCTTGTACAATTCACCTTTTTTCATGTTATTTTTGTTTCTTCTTTTTTTTTCTTCATCGTGTTCGCAGTCAAGTGTGAATTGTGGTACTACGCAGCTTGTCTATTCTTTTCAACATTGTGCCGTGATTAATAGGCAAACGCGCCAAATGCCAAGTTCCACGATGATCATCAAATGTCGATAAATCAAGTACACAATTGTTCAATTACACGTTTTTTTCCGTTCACACAAACACACAAAATGTGGACCTATTGATATTACTGCGTGTCTCAACATGAGCCTTATCTTCGCATTAATTTTATTTCTGAGACTACAGACTGTAAGGAACAGAAAGCGTTCTTTCAGCCGACGGTGACTAGAAAATTAGAAACATATCTTATGCGCCATGATCTTGCAATTTTTGCATGCAAAAAATTCGCAAAATAATGCAAGCGGGAAAATTTGCAAGATAACAGCGGAGAGTTTAACACATAATTTATGTATTTCTGGAAAATTGGCCTCAAAAAACGGAAGATAACGGCTCAAACGGGAAAATCTGCAAAATAACCGGTCACAACATAACAGCGCATGGGGTTTAGTAGTAAGTCTCAGTGCAATTTTTGTTGAAGTTTTTCTTACTCAGGCTTTTATTTTTGACATTTTAGGAACTATTTTTAGGCCCCTAAAATGTAGGGCCTACATAGAACCGATTCAATATACAGATAAAAGATTTATTATGGACGCAAAAAAGGCAAGTGAATTGAAACGCTTTAAAGCGTTTATTCAATTTTTTACATAAAGTAGTCAGATATATCGGTTATCTGGAGCTGATTTGAGTGAACTGAATGGTTTACATATGGTAGAATCAGTTTGACGCTCGACAGGTTCATTTAAGTACTCTTATTCATATACTAGTAACAGTTCCTTAGTAACTGCGTTTCTAGGTTGAATTAGCCATTCATTACAGTACGTTAAATTTACTCTTTTATGCAGAAAGTATTGATTTATTTAAACCTTGTTCAAAAAAATGTAACTAAAACATGTTTTCGAAAACAGAGATGGGCAAATAAGGGTTACTTTAAAGACTGGGTTTCGCCAAATAACGCAAGCACTCTGGAGCACCATGTAAATCTGGGTTTTCGAGACGAGAACTGACCTTTATTTGGCACTCTTCCGGATCACTTTTTTGCAACCATATTTCGAACCATGTTTTCAGGAAAATAGAAACCAGAATTACAGCGTAAATTTGGGGTGAAATCGAATTGGATTGACGGAAGAAATGTCTTTATAGATGTGCATATCTCTCTAGATGTGCAGGGTTGTCGGAAATCGAAAATGAACATCTGGAGACCCCTGACTGTATCCATGTTGTTAATCTTTTAATCTTGAACAAAACTCTATTAATTATATACATTAATAATTTTCTGATATCTAATTAACATTAAAGATATAATTAAACCCATTTTTGCATAAGTCAGTTTTCAGCAATTTTAAGTCCAAAAGTATCTGAAAAAGATGAATTAAAAATATCAATAGAAGCATTACCGATTCTTTTAAATTATAGTTTTTGCTTTCTGTAACAAACACAATTTGAAGATCGTTTTTTAATTCGATTGAAGTTCGATCAATATTATATGACTACATTTAACTCCGAGAGTTTGTATATTTTAACGATAGGCCCTGTCGGACAGGGTTGACATGAAACAATTGGAGTTTATTAAACTTTAGTTCTGTCTCTACGGAATTTAAATATTTTTTTATATTAAATATTAACGATAAACAGTTTCCTGTAAAACCAGAGTATATTCGTCAAACTGAAAATTGAAAAAATGTAACAATTGTAACAAAAATGATACTTAACTCTCAAAGGTCCCAAGTGGCATATAATCCGTAGGGGGACAATGATGCAAACTTGCACAAAACGCCTTGGCGGCTATGTTAAGCTTTATATCTAAAAAAAATGATGCGATTTATGGGGGTAATTCTTTACGACAAGTTCAATGGAAACTACAAAAAAAATCTGAGACAAAAAAATCTTAGACGTGTCCAAAAGAATATAGGAAGATTTACAGAAATGCACTGAAAATATGACAAGTTGATAAAGGTATGGGCCATACCTTTATCAAAGGGTCATACCGTATGGCCCATACGGTATGGGCCTCCTTAGATCGTTTCCTAACTTTTAAGGTATTGAACAGCTGGTGGCGGGCTGAGCTAGTCGTCAAAAATCCATTTTGTGATCGTCATCCCTAGGTTCTGTATCTCGTAACATGTTACGATTTGACCGAACACATATTCTTATCGTATTTTTGCGCAAATTTTAGGGTCACATGCGTCTAGGGCCAAGTTTTTCAAACTAGATGCACCCCTAGGTATGGCGGTATAAAATTGAAACGAGTTAATAAAAATTAATTCCATTCCCATAAGAACAAAAAGGTCGCTTTTTGGGAGTAGAAATACCATGTATATTGGAATTACTTGCGGCTTAAAACTTTTTTTTTCATTTTTTGTCGTACAATAAACGGGCAACGAGTGGTTAAATAAATCTGTTTCATTGAAGAAGTTGGTTTGTTTAGCTAATTTAAAAAAAAAACGAGAATGAATTGAGAGATTGCTAATGCAGATATACACAATGAATACCGTTCAACGCGATTGAAAAAAAAGAACGACAAACGAACTCACCGATTATATTGCATTCAACGTTGACAATACGAAATACGTTTTTTCTTAAATTAGGACAATGCAATATAAATACAACTTGGTCCATTCATATCAAGCTTAAACGGATATTTGCATACTAGCGCATACACAACTACCACCACATTACAAAAGACATATATTTCGATCTCACAGCGGAAAGACAATTGGGGGAAAATGAGAAATTGCAACCAAGTGAAGCGTGAAATTCAAGTTTTTTCAAGTTATCGGTCCTTTAACGTAAACTTAAATGCTTTATACATTATTAGCCTTTAATTCAATCTAATTGCCCCTAATAATCACGAATGGACCCCTGCGAGTTAACCTTTAGCTGACAGACTATTTTCTTCTACATAATGCAGGAATGTCCGTGTTTGCTTAACACGTGGCGCAGTATAGTACACTTTTTTCCAACGATATAGTTTTGGCTATATGCTTTAAAATTACCGTACCGAAATTGATGTTTAGAATTTAACAAATATATTCTACCTTTAGTCTATTGGGTTCATCATGCACATGTTGAAAAATTTTAGCAATTAATATATATTTTCAACCATCGAAGCGTGACCTATGATTTATAGCCTGCAAATTACAATATAGCCTACAATATAGCCTACAATATAGCCTACAACATATATATGCGGCGTGAAAAAAATGCCCACCGTTTTGGAAAGCACCCTACAGTATCGGCCATACTGTACAGTCCTATCGCCTATTTTGTACAGCCTTTAAAGTATTATGTATAGGCTATACATAAAACGGCTGTGCAGAAAAGGGCGATAGGACTGTACTTTAGAACAGAATTACGTTTACTAGCCAGTTTTTCATTTTTATAGTACCCATCCAAAGAAGGTATAATTGGTCGACACAATTTCGACCAATTATTCTTTCTTTATACTCCTCATTTATATATGTATGTGTTAGCTAAGTAAGTGTTAGCTAAGTAGAGATCCAAAATATATGTAATATGTACATATAATATACATATATGTAATCTATAGATTTCAGTTCATTGGTTATCAGTGGGAGCAATTATTTATTTCTATAAATGAATGCGATATAATCGTGGCTAAATATAATTATCAAACAAATAACCAAAGATGCATGGTCCATAGTATATATAATATGTACATATATGTAAATGTACATATACATATAGGAGGGATATCAAACGAAATGTGCATTACTTTCTTAATAAAAATGAATCTTCATTTGTGGGTTAAAAAGCCTGTGAAGGAGGTGGGTCCGGCAGGTTATTCCCATTTGTTTTACTTTTCCGCTTAAGCCCTGCGCAGATATCCGGCACCCTGCGCAGTTATCCGGCACCCTGCGAAGTTGTTCCGCCCACGCCCTGCGCAGTTATCTTGCAAGTTTTTTCGTTAAGCTGCCGGATAACTTCGCAGGCGGTGTATTACTTTATTCTTATTTTTTTTAAAACCAAACTCTGTCATTTCTAGGTTATTTTTTGATTTGTTATGTCAAATTGAAGCGGAATTCGATTATGCTTTTTTAGACATTTATTCTTGCTATTATTTTTTTGCTATTTTTGTTTTTACAGACCCTTGGTGGGCCGCCTTAATTAAGAAACTTCTTTAGAATTACGAAATCTAACCGGAGTGATTTTTGTGGCGATTACTGACTTATAGACGTTGCTTTATCCCGGCTAAGTTGTCCGTTTTAATTTTTGTAGTACACGGCTTGAGGGTTTATCCGGCCCCCCTTTATCAGGCTACGTTGCCCGCTCGTGCGCTTATCAGGCCACCTTGTTTTCACATTTTCCAACTATTCCACCTACGCCCTTAGGGTTTATCAGGCCGCCAGACGGTTTATCAGGCGGTTTTTGGAAGGTGAAACTGGCCTGATAAACCCTCAAGCGGTGTATTAGACTAACTACTATTAGTAGTATTTTCTCATTATTAATTTCTGTTAGTTTTTTCACGTTTTTTTTGCTGACCATTTTTGTGTATTTTAAGGTCAGTTGGTCGTCCATGGGTTAAAGATGCCGATAGAGAATTGTTTTGAAAGATTTTCGGTAGATGTAAAGCAGGCCAATTATATCCATTGCAGGTCACTATAAAAGTACGTTAATTACGATCGTTATCGTACAAGATGACAAACGCGACTCTTTCGGGAATCAATAAAGAGTTTATGAGCAGGTACATACATTGCACTTTTATGTCTTTCCTCGATGCGTTTTGCTTTATACATTTATTAGGTATTGTTGCGCGCATATTTTTTTATGATCATTGATTTTAGTTCACTAGACATTTTTCACGTTTTTTTTTTGGTGCAGTTTTTTTTCGATTGTTTTTCTCTGGGACACTTTTCTTCATATCTCACGAAATGATGCATTTTACGAGTATTATGACAGATTGGTACCAATAAACGGGCTCGACAGACCCGAATACGCAACTCATCGTTAAAAAACACAAAATTAGACTTGCGTATGATTAGAGACATTTTATGCGTTCTTAAGCTTGATCGATTGTCATAATCCAAAGACAGGATGCAAAAGACAAATACGTTTTGAATCGCTGGTATACTAATTTATAAAATCATGTAATTAAATATTACTTAAGGACGCGGTCAACCGGTCAGTCATGTGCAAACAATTAGTTTAAAATTCAAAAATCAGTAAACGCCACACATAATATGCTTTTATTACTATTTAAGGGGTTAAATTTTTATTCATGACGTATTATAGCCTATAATTTATAGGGCTCTCCCCGAAGGTACAATTTATAAAGACACAACTGAGGCGTCCTTAATTTTTTGAACCAAGAATAAACTTGACCTCTGTTGGGCCATTGCCCGTATCATGTCACCTAAGGATTTTATAATTTGCCGAAAAAATATATGAGTCCATTATAAGAACATAAATTACACTACAGTTGTGGAAACCAAATCGTAACAAAGTATTCAAATCGTGACAGGTTTTGGTAAAATGAACGAGAAAAGGGCCGAAAAACGTCCATAACCGGAAAAAAATATTCAAATCGTAACAGTTTTTGGGGTGTGAAAGTGTAACAATTAGTGTTCCACAACTGTATAGGAAAATTATCGTAAAATATACAGTAATTCATAAAGGAGCCAATTGAGCATTTAATTGCGCGAAAGACTTGATCGAAAAGACCCCCTGGTGATGACGCGTCATGACGTAACGGGACGCCAGACGGGTCAAGTGCAAATCTTAATCGCATTCTGCTCTTGAGAACTCTCACAGATTGCAATTTTGCTGCCTTCTTTCCCACGCAAAATAAATGCCGGATAATACCCACATTGAAAGCAAAATGCGCAATAGTTTTTTTTTGCGATAAATTGGAGATTTATCATTAATGAAGTGACTAGAGACAAACTAACAGACAAAGTTTTAACACAAAAATTTCACTACAACTATTTTCAGATTTACCTAGTAATTGGTTAACATGTTTTAACAAGCAAATATAACAGCTTTTTTAGCACAAAATTCAGGAAATTCGAGTAAAAAATTCATGAAATTTCTAGAAATTTTAGGAAACTTACGGTGTGTCAAAGTTCAAAACTTACCGCTTTTCATTCTAGAATTTAATACCAATCGAATAAAAATGATTGTGAAAGAGGAAAGCGATAAAACTCGTCCCCCGATGCGTATTAATTTCTAGAATAAAAAGTGGTAAATTTTGAGCTTTGACACATCATATGAAAAATCCGATATATCCAGGTACAAACTTTAAAATTTTAACGCGGTTAACCGCCTATTCACTACATTTTTTGTGAAAGATTAGAGCATAACCGGTGTATAAACAATTTTCTAAAAGCCGAACCAAGTGCATCTTCCCATGGGTGGCCTTAATAAGCCTCAGCTTCCGTGTTTTGAGCTACTTCAGCAAAACATTAAAATGGCAAATGTGCTCATTGATCTCAGCTCGTTGAGAAGTAGAAAAGAGATGCATTCTTCTGTTTACTTAATGGCCAAGTGCTGCTTCACCAGTTGCATCAACGACCTTTCCAAAGCGCCTCTTGACTGTCAAAACTAAGCACAAACCTCCGAAATTAAGTTTTTTTTTTCCATTGTCATGTTTGTGTTTCGTCTCACTGCAGCGACAATTTTGACTAATACACGCCGAATTGATCATTCGGACTAATTTTATTGCCGAAAACCGACGGAAATGACCACATGACCCGGAATGGGCGCATGGCTCGGAATAGGCGCCTTTTCGTTAAAAACCTGTAAAATACAACCAGAATGACCGTTAAGGGATTTTCAACGTTATTCGTTTTCGGTGTTAACTTTCACGGGTTAAAATTATTTCAATAAAATACGCTCGGTTCTGATATTCTCTAAGAGTTAAGCCAATTTTTCAGCAATCCTCCTATGTCATACTTTTGGTTAAACACCGGATCATACGGAATAAGGATAAAAAAGGATAACCTTGAAAAGGACGCAAAATTTTATAAATTTTTTTTTATAAATTTGAAAAAATCCAAAAATTAACCGCGGCTTTTCATTAGAGAATGGTGTGGGCGGTGATGACGTGACATAAGGGGGTCACACATTAGTATACAGCCGGTGTATTATCTTTTAGATTCATTCACGCAGGCAAAGGTCTTTGGAGTGATTCCATAAAATTAGGTCTGATAGGTTTATTCCTAAGCAAAAATTCATGTAGTTTGTCTCCCGACTTATCTCACTATGGGACAAAATTCAAACATGCCGATGTTAAACAAACATAACAAGATGCAGTTTATCGGTTCAAAAATAAATGCCAAAGAGGCTTGTGTACGTTTGGAATTATCCTCAGCAGGCGTTATAATACGAAGTCCAAACTATTAGTGTGTGAAGTAAATTAAAAATCGGGTTAGAAATTTTTTTGCACAAATTTGTTCCGGTTGTCTACCTTGACTGCAAAAATATATGTTACCTTTTGTTTACCTTTGGTTTTCCAACGGTTTAGGCATTTTATAAGGATTTGCACGAATTTCACTCTAAAAATAGGGAAACACAAAAGTTTCCAAAAATATTTTTCGTTTTAAAAGTTGGGAAATGGGCCGAATTCACTAAAAACACGAATTCAAGACGTGAATTTTCTACCAACTCTCTTAATAATTTACTAATAGTAAATATACATTTTTATTAGGATTCCTTTAACTCCCAAGGGTACCAAGTGGCATATAATCTTTAGGGGTAAATTGGTTCAAATTTGGACCAAACGCCCTGACGGCTATGCTAAGCTTTATGTCCAAGAGAACGATGCGGTTTCTAGGGNTTCAAATGACGCCCAAATGAAACAAACGGTAGTTTTTATACTGAATTGGTAACCAAATTGGTACTTTCGCCATTTGCCTTTCTAGCCAATGAGAAGCAAGTATTTTTAACTTTTAAGATATACCGAACTAGGTCATGAATTGGCGGTAATTAGTATACACTGTACCGTAGACAGTACTTATTTTCCAAGATAAAAAAAGGAAAAGACGAATCACTAATATTTTTTAAAATTTTTTTGGCAAATTTTTTTTTCGCTTTTTTTGCTTGCATTGTATCGCTTGCAAAGTTGGCAAAAAAAAATATTTTTAGGTAAGGATATACAGCCTAGTTTAGCTTTCGTAAATCCCGACTTTCCCGGGACATTTTGAGCACTTTCCCGGTCCCGAAATTCCACGGGACATTTTCACTTAAAAGCTATTTTTACCTTATTAAGACGATCCAACCAAAAAAAGCGAAAAAAAAAATTTGCCAAAAAATTTTAAAAAAATATTAGTGATTGTCATGTTTGTGTTTCGTCTCACTGCAGCGACAATTTTGACTAATACACGCCGAATTGATGATTCGGACTAATTTTATTGCGGAAAACCGACGGAAATGGCCCCATGACCCGGAATGGGCGTATGGCTCGGAAAAGGCGCCTTTTCGTTAAAAACCTGTAAAATACAACCAGAATGACCGTTAAGGGATTTTCAACGTTATTCATTTTCGGTGTTAACTTTCACGGGTTAAAATTATTTCAATAAAATACGCCCGGTTCTGATATTCTCTAAGAGTTTAGCCAATTTTTCAGCAATCCTCCTATGTCATACTTTTGGTTAAACAGCGGATCATACGGAATAAGGATAAAAAAGGATAACCTTGAAAAGGGCGCAAAATTTGGGGCTAACGACATCCAAATTACAGGTTGTACCTTTTAGAAAATAGTTTTCCTACATATTAACGTATACTAAGTACTTAAATTTCATGGTATTTTTTTTATAAATTTGAAAAAATCCAAAAATTAATCGCGGCTTTCCAT
>SCLG01000021.1:1073081-1104847 GCA_004367875.1 Oikopleura albicans
TTTTTTTTACCTCAGCAGCATTTTTTTACTATTTGTCTGGTAGGAACTGCATATAACGGCTGACCAGTCTAAAACTAAATTCAACGGAATGTTAGCTATGATAATGTTTAATCAAGACCTAATCAAATTTTATTTAATAATCTGCAGAGTCTTCGACACAATTTTTTTTTGAGCAGTCGTTTCATTTCTATACTGCAGTCATATTCTGTCTTTTATCATTTGTTATTGCAGATTTACGTGTGGGAAAAAATGCTCGTCTTGAAATAAGAAAAAATGTCTTATCTGCATGCTAAAGAGAAAAAAAAAGCGAAGCCGAAATAAACTGAATTTAGATTAATTTATTTTGTTGCTTGTAAAGGCATTCGACGCTGCATCGAACAAGGGGTTATTTTTTTACATAAATCACAAATGCGTTCCCAGCGTCTCTGATCACATAAATCTGGTAGAAATATTCTCGTGTATCGTATACGGTTAAACCTTAACCGTTAGGGCCCAGAGACATATTCCGGGCATAAATATAAAATCGGGAAAATGGGGAAAAAACTTCAAAAACTTTCAATTCCGTAAAAATGAGTAATATAAAAAATTAAACGGTTGTGTTCGAAATTTTCCCATTTTTAGGTTTGATAGTTTTATTTTTCGCCGTTTTAGATTTCACCATTTTCTTAGAGCTTCAAATTTTTCTTCAAATGTATTACCGTATGGGGACCCTCTGACTCTGAGGGTGACGTCATAATAGCGTAACAAATCATAGGAAAATTGCTCAAAGCCTCATAGTCCGAGATTCCCCATACTGTACAGTTGGTTATAAGGTTTATGAGACATAGATGCCTATTTAAGGAATTCTAAATTATTTACTATTTTAACTAAAACCAGTAAATAATTTAGAATTTATAAATTCAAATTTGTATAGCAATAAATTAGATCTTTTAAAGCAATTTCTAAATAATTTTGTATTATCAACTTCATATTCGGTTTGAAGTAGTTAAAAAAACTTGTTGTCAAAATCTGCGTTTTTTCTGGCCGTTGTTGTGTTTGGAGGACCGTGGGAAAACCGCTGCACAGTTATGCTAACGCAGCGTTTTTTCACGACCCTCTTCTTTTTTTTTCAGTTAAAGGATTTCGATGTTTTCGACGGAAATGTATTTCTTTTAATCTCTGATGCTTTTTGTTGTCTTCAAGACGAAATTAGCCACTAAGGGGTCATTTCCACAGAAATTCCGCAACAAAAAGATGCAATTTCTGAAAAAAATGTATCTTTGATTTTGGATCATTGACTTAATAATAATTATAGAGTAAATGCATATTTAAATGAAATATTTTGTGTGCTGAATAAATACGGTAAGCATTTTCCACGGTAAATGGTGAAAATGTACAGACTTACGGATTAGGCCGAATGTACGTAAACGCTTACGGGTTAGCGCTAATATTTTTAGTATTTGAAATAGGTACGCATCGTTTTTTTTGTCAATTTATGTATCAATAATTAATTCAATTGTAGAAAACATATTTTTTTGCGGATTCTAGAATATTTTTTTTTGTAATCAGACAGCTTTGTGGCAAAACTTTTGCCCTAAGGTACATTTTACACCACTGGTTTTATTTAGTCCGATAATACACTTCTGCACAGCCAATGCAGCATGTAACAATTTATTTTTTGCCTATTTTTGGTGATAAACAGTTTTATATTTGTTAATATTTTATGTTGTTTCTTGCATTTCTTCTATTTATTTCTATTCTAATTGGGAAACAATAGATAAATTGTCTCGCGTGCGGGTGCCTATGTGGTGCTATTGCGACATTTTTTTTTGTTGCTCTCGCTCGATGTAGAGCAAGAGAAGAGAAAATTAGAAAAAAAAAGAAGAAAAAAAAAGTCGTATGCGTATCTCGACCGTGGCATGCTGATCGCTGCTCCTCTTTGCTGCCAAATAACTACTAGTGAGCAGGACGGACACCGCAGTGCCGATCGTCCCCGACGTTTTTTAATGTGTACACCTTGACTGTACCAGCTAGTAGAAGCAAACAATCCATTTTTGTTGGTCTTTTTTTCTTTTCTTTATTTCGTGTGCGGCGCATATCTACACACACGAATTATTAAGTGAAAATATATTTTTTTGATTATTAATTGGATACAAAAAAAAACAATAAGAGAGAGTGAGAGAATTTTTCAAAAGATTTCTGGAACAACAGCAACAACAATGCCGTCTAACAACGATAAACAGGTAGCCTTTTATGCATTTTCCCCAAAGGTCTCAATACGTCATTCGAATCAAAGATTTTTTTGGTAAAAACTCAAAAAAATGGAAAAATTTTGTAAAATTAATCGTCATAGAACATAAAATTATCCGAAACTTTGGGAGTCCCATTCACAGTTACGTCTGGAAGCGCTGTATAGGTTCAAATTTTCTGTATTTTTCATGTATAATGGAATAAATATAACTTGATTGGTCGTATGATTTATAGAATATACTGTATTTTTTGATATATTCATTTTTTTTAATTCGTCGTATAAAATTTCCCACGCCCCAAACATGAGACGCGCAGAGGAAAAGGCGCTGCCCTTAAAAATAAATGCATTTCATTGGTTGCATGCAAAACGAAGAGAGCGTGTTTTTTATTTGCACAAAAAGATTTGCAAAAAAAAAAGACAAAAGCGCCATATTTCTGCTCTTTTCATTATGATTTTCTTGTGTGTTTTTGTCATATTCTTTTGAAAGAAAGAGAGAAATATATAGGCATAATTGGGGACGTGGTTTTGATGCAAGTGGCTGCTCAAATGCCTCTTGTCTCTGTACTCGAATATTTCTTTTGTCATTTTTTTTTCTTATTATGTTTTCTATTTTTTTTACTTAATATTTTTACAAAGCCATTCGAATGCGTTCTTGAGTCTCTGCTAAGCAGCAAAAAATGAAATGACGAAGAAAGAAATAACAAAACTTTTCATTGTTGGACAGTATTTTCAAAATGGTTTGGTATTTATAGGGTGTCCGGGTTGAATTTACCGCGGTGAGCCTTCAAGGAGGCTTCAAATTGTAAAATAATGAACAGATTTTCTTGGTATAATTACAAATGTTATTCGCTAAAAATGTGTCTATATACGATTCTGTACAATATATATGTTAATTTAACAGCGATAAAGACCACAAAATTTTTGCAGCAAAAAAATATATTTTTTTTTTGATAAATTTATCTCGAAAGAATTTCGCATGGTCAAAATTAAAAAAAAATCTAAAAATGAACAAAAAAATTTTGACGATGAAATTTATTTAAGTTAATTTAATTTATTGGTTTTTAAATTAAAATTTATAACTGTAAGTTTTTCTCAGGCAATTGGTTCTTCGCAAATAAATTTTATAAAAGCACGAAAAAAAGTGCAGTTAGCGGTTTCTTGATGTGTTATTCACATTAAGTGAAACGGATTTTTTTTTGGCTATTTTCAACTTTTTAACCGATCAAAACTAGCAAGCTTTTGCAGGGTGATATTTATGAGCGCCGTAAAAAAAGATCGAAAATCTTATATATTCATGTACTTTCATTATGTTTTTATAGATGATTACGCATCGCGACGAGGGCTACTCGGAAAAGATGTTCGCGCGATTAAACGTCTTCAGACAGGAAAATATCATGATCGATCTCACCATTGTCGTCGAGGTAAGTTTGGATTTTTTTTGTGTGTTTTACGGTTTCCCGTCTGGCGAAATGCTGGGTCTGGTCAAATGCATAAATCACTATTTTTCGCTATTTTCTTGTTGTCCATTTTGCCCTATATTATCGAACATGCGACCACTCGGGCGCATACGTCCATTTCGTATGACTTACGTAAAAATACCAAAAAGGCACTAAGGGTAGGCTTTAGGTATAATTCGTGCATTTTTTACTTGTCGACATAAAATAGTCAATTATTTAGCTTAAAATATGGGTCTTCGTTAAATAGGTTTATTTTATGGTATGAGCTTTTTCAGAAAGTTTACGTTTTTCGAGGAAAATAAAATGAGCCATTGCGCTTGACTTTTTTCAAAGAAGTAGCTGCAAATCATTGCAAGAAAAAATATTTGAAATATATGCAATATTTACAATATTGAAAAAAATTGTTTGGAAGGCGCAAAAAGTGATATAAATAACAAAATGTTTTTATTTTAGGGCCAAGAATTTGGTGCACATCGCGTTGTAATGGCAGCCGCTAGCGACTCATTTTTACAAGGTAAGTCGAACAAATCCCGACATCAAACAATATTTAATTTTTTTTTCACAGCAAGGGGTTGATGAGGAAAAATAGAAAAAAAAGAACAGGAAAAAATAATTTTTTTTGCACCCAATTGTCAGCTATTTTTGCTCTGGCAAAAGTAAACAGAAAAAAGAATAGGAAAAAATAAGTGAAACGGTTAGAGTAAACAATCCCATATTTAGATGTTTTTTGTTCATTATTGTAGACTAGATCCGGGGTTTAAAGGGCGCTTTTGAAGAGTTTAATAGTTGTCTGCTTGTTTCAAATTTGTATCGTGAACTGAAAAGCCCCAGATTTTCTATATGCATACAGTCCTTACCCCTTTTTGGGAGGATTGCTCGTTTTTTGGACGCCTTTTCGACCATAATGGACTATTCTATAATAGAAAAATTATCCTTTTTATGGCGATGCTCCTTTTTCGGACGCTATTTTCGAGAACCGAAAACCCCTGTCAAGTAAGAGGGGATTCACGGTTTGCAAAAAAAGTTAAAAAATTGTTTGAGGATCGTGTTATGATCGAGTGTAGGACTACTGCTAGTCATACGGTACAAGATTTGTTGCACCCATTTGTCAGTTCTAAGTGAAACAGTCAAAGTAAACATCACTTTTCTTCTCGTCTTTTATTTTCGTCTCCCTAACCCCGATTATAAAATAGTACTACTCTAGTAAGGCGCCCTTGACAGACGTTTTAACATGCTAAGATTAATATGTTTACTTCATTTTGTGCCCGCCGTCCTGTGCGCACCCTAATTAGATAAATCTAGGAAGAAAACAAATAAGACTACATGATTCAAAATGATTAAATGGAAATAACCATATTATAAATTATTCATAATGATTATGCAGGAAGTCTGTCCCATTTTTATTTTATTTGTTTTGTACTTCGGACACTTTAAGACACTTTAAGACAATTAACACCCCCACACGGACGCTATTTTTGTGAATCAAAAACGTCCGTATTGGAAGTAAGGATGGTAAATTAATTTTTGTTAAAAACGAACTACCCAATATCCGGAAAAAAACATTTTTTGAAGACGACGAAAAATAAAGGCATCGTTGTTTGTGATTTGGAGACAAAAAATCACAGAAAAATGGTTGAGAGTAGTTAAGCATGTCTGTGTGTATGTGTGTGTATTTTTTACTTTTACATCTACCATAGAAAGTTACGTTAAAATGAGTTCACGACTGAGTGCACTCGGTAATATATTGATGCNAAAAATGTCCCCAAAACAGTCAAAAAATGAACACTTTAAGACAGTTAATACCCCCACACGGACGCTATTTTCGAGAATCAAATCGTCCGTATTGGAAGTAAGGACGGTAAATTAATTTTTATTAAAAACGAACTACCCAATATCCGGAAAAAACATTTTTTAAAGACGATGAAAAATAAAGGCATCGTTGTTTGTGATTTGGAGACAAAAAATCACAGAAAAATGGTTGAGAGTAGTTAAGCATGTCTGTGTGTATGTGTGTGTATTTTTTACTTTTACATCTACCATAGAAAGTTACGTTAAAATGAGTTCACGACTGAGTGCACTCGGTAATATATTGATGCTGTTATTTTTCTTCCTGCCTCGGAAAATTGCTTTCTCAAAAAAAAAGCCGCTGTATAAATTGAATATGTAACCTTTCGAACAATGTATGACAAACTAGGTAAGAATTGATATATATGTATACCACAGAAATATATCAAAATTAGCTTATTACGAAAGTCCCATTTTTTGGCACGGAAAAGTTTGCCCTAATTTATTTGTGCTCAGACTTTATATTTTAGATTGTCGAGTAAAAAGTGTCTAATTTTTGGGAGTCGCAGATCTAAAAATCTAACTTTACTACATATAAAAATAGGGTTAAAGGCGGGTTTTTTAAGGTGTAAAAGGCCAAAATGCAATCACAAAAGTTTGAGGGAGTAGGACAAAAGCCGATTTTTGGGATTTTTTAAAAAGGCACAACAAAATTACGATTTTTTCTCAATTTTATTCTTTAGACAATTGACCAGACACGTGCATAGGCAACTATTGATTCAATATAATCTAATATTGATATAATGGTGAATAATATGGCCCATATAAGCTATGGGTTTTTGGCAATATTGAGTGTTTGGTGATTTATTTTACGAAAAAAAAAACGTCGTATAAATTTTTCAATTTTTTTTATCTACTTTATCTAGTAGGTGATGTCTATGTTTTGGGGCTGTATTACATAATCTTGAAAAAACGTTCGAAAATAGATTGGAAAAAAAAATCACCCTACTTGACAGCCAAATATATCAAGGCATAATTATTTACGTTTTCATACAGTATTGTAAAATGCACTTTTTTAGTATCTTGAGATATTTTATATGGTAGTATAATATTATATATTTTATATGGAAACATTTATAATAACATTATAATAGCATTATTTATATAAGGTACAATCAAGTCAAGCAGGTTCGATCTCGAGTACATTTAGAAATACTATCAATTGTTACGACAAAAGTATATTGTTACGACAAGTGAATATAAATCAACTTCCAACGTTCTAGAAACGAAAGAAGAAAACAAAAACATATTATTACAATACAACATATTCTCAATGTAATTTAACGGTGCAAATGGTTTTTTTATTATAAAACCCCTTGGAATGGGCTATCGGATGTTCGTTGCGATATTACGTAATAAGTTAGCATATTACGTAATAAGTGTTATTAGTATACAGCCTCTAGAATGATGTTTGTACTGAAATATTTTTTTCTGACTGGGCCAAATAAAGGTCGGATTACCATATAAACGTCGTTTTCAGCAACATGGCCTGTATTTGACCACCTTTGTATAATAAAAAAATGAACCCTGCTGACTTGGGTTTAATTGTCCGACTTTTTTTGTCATAATGTATGGCAGTCTTTAACCTACAAGACCTTTTAACGGTAATAATTTGAAAACAACACAAATATAATACTATCAGCCAATTTCGTGGTTATTTTTCTTTTTTTCTATTTTTTTAGATATGCATCATCAGTTAGCGTAACCATTTCATAATATTTTATGATGCTTGACTGCATCTCACCAAATGGGCTAAAATGCCTTTTTGTGTTCGATATAATAAGTTAATAATATGTTTATATATATATCTAGTTTACTCATTATAAACAAGGATACCAGATAAAGATATTTCTACAAGAATGTACCGATAGTTCGTGCCAAACAATTAAAAATTGTTGCAGATTACACACAAGTTTCATTACACGGTACCATATGAATTGGTCTAGGGTACAAAATGAATAAAATGTAATGTGATTGGGGCACAGTTGGGGGCTAAGTTATTCACATTTGAAGTTCTCATTTTCATGCATGATTTTTGTACCAATAGATTAAGTTATTGTCAAAACACACAAATTACGATTTTTTTTTGTAATAATTTTGCTCAAATAAGGATGATACGTAATCCTAAGTTGGGAAAACCGTGACGAGTATGATGTCCGTAAAAAAACGTCCCGATAATTAATTCTTTCCGCTTTTGAAGTTTGATCAAACCGATAAAATTAATCATGTGTATTACAAACCGTATTGGAACGAAAGCAGGGTATTGTCGTTTAACATTTTTTACGGAACATTAAAATATATATATTATAATACAGTACGTATAGATGTCCAACGTTTCAACCAAAAAGAACTTAGATACCACAAGCATTTCATAAATATACCTGCGCAGGTGTAGTAATTCTCTGCATTTTGACATTTTGCTCACTTTTGTTTTTTTTGTGAACAGTCTACTCTACTTAGAAGATTTTAATAACAAAGAGCCAATAATAAGGTTCTGTTTGGATTAAATTTTCAATCGTTTCAAGGGTTATGATTGGGTTGATAAAAATCTAAATTTTCGCTGTGATATCAATTAAAAATAGTCTGAAAATAACGCTCATTCTAAATGAAAGCGGCTCAAACATGGCCATTTTTACTCATTTTGACCCGCTTTCACTTGTAACGGGCGTTATATCGTAATATTGTAAAAATGGCTTATTTAAAAAAAAATAATAATTCAGAATGTGGTCAATCCAAAGTGGTGTTGAACAATTCAAACGTGTCGGTTCGCGGTTTTTTGCCATTATTGGAATATGCGTATACGTCTGTGCTCAACGTACCCCAGGCAGACGTCACCGAAGTTTTTCTGGCCGCGGTCCATCTTCATATTCAACCAGTTTCGGATTTTCTTCGGTAAGTAGAAAAAAACGAATATTTGGTCAATTAGACTTACAAACAAAATGGTGATAAACCGATAATAATCTGTGATTATCCATATTGCCAATATAAATAATATTATAGTGGTCTTTCAGTCAGGACTACTCAGTGTGTTACATGAATTCCCGGCGTTAGTTTTTTGTATTTTCTAGATCGAGATATAACAGTTGTTGTTTGATCATATTTTTTGAAAAAATAGTCAAGTTTTGGCGCAAGAGAGCAGTTTTAACCGCGAAAGACTTTTTGAGTTGAAAAATCACTCTAGCGGCTCAAAGTGTGCCCTCTTGTGTCTGTTTCATTTAAAGATCTTGCGCTACGGGTCGACCTACGCTATATAAATGACTTTTAAAAAAAGTTTTTTTTTTCCGTGTAGGAACAAACTGGAATTGATCTTACAGGCCGAGTAGAATTTTATATCACGAAAGAATAGCCAGGCCCTCAAGACACGAATAAGCAATTTTTTCCACATCAAATGTTGAACAAAAATTTTTAAATTTCTTTAATTCAGCCCTTTTACGAGTCTGACCGGACTGAATCAGGCGACCACGAACAGTTCTATGCCTTGGCTCCAGTCGCCCGATCTTCTGCGACTGTTGTTATTACAGTATGGCAACTTGGCGAATTTAGATCCCTCGCGTGCCTCAATTCTCTTGAATCAGCTACAACTCCAGATGCAGCTAAATCAAACCAAAACTGGATTAGGGTTAGGCAAGAATGGCGATGAGAATGGCGAGGCGGCGGAAGCC
Source organism: Oikopleura albicans (assembly GCA_004367875.1). Lineage (NCBI taxonomy): Eukaryota > Metazoa > Chordata > Appendicularia > Copelata > Oikopleuridae > Oikopleura > Oikopleura albicans. The sequence continues at coordinate 1,082,276 of SCLG01000021.1, forward strand.
AGCGATGATACCGGAATGGAAAAATCCGAAACAACCGAAAATGATGGCGACATTGATGCCGGTAAGTTGTCAAAAAAAAGTTTAGGACTTTTTTTAAGTGCCTAAATACTATTTTTTGTCACTAATAGTATCTTTGATTGTGAAAAGAATTTCTATTAGTATCGTAAAAACATGTTATTTCACAATCAGAAGCCTGGTGCCCTTTATTTAACATAATTTATCGAAAATTACGTCAGTTGGCCCCGTTGTATTTTCATACATGTATTCTTCTGCGTATATACTACCGCGTTAAAAGTGGACAATTTTGGCATTAGCCAAAAAGTTTAAAACAATTCATAGTGAAAGCAGTAAACTTGTTAAAAATTTGACGGTCAGCGGTCTAAATATGAGATGTATGTAGTCTGAGATATTAAATAATTTAATATTGAAAATAGTAATAATTGCATAATTTACCCGTCCTTATTTGGATTTACTTCATTTGTTAATTTCTACGTATGTTTTATTGTTTATTTCGTGATTAGCCAAACAATTTGAACTTGAAGGTTTGGACCCAGTCCATCAAAGTTAGTGTTCTCGACGCTTTTCATATTTGTTTTTATATCCTAAAATAACCACGCCAATCGTGTTGCAATGACCCGAGGCATTTTCCGTTGCATTTGTGGCGAGAAAAAACACGCATTTATTATTTCAATGATTTGAAGCCATCGGAAACGTTTGATTCTTAAATTGCGTTTTCGTCAATTTTTTTTTACTTTATTCATGTATGTCAAATCACCTCGACACTCGTCATGTTTATTTTATGTGTTGTGTGTTTCTTAATTTCGCGCAGCGAGATGACTTTTGCATCACCGCGGGGCATGACCGAAAGATATTTCATTTAATTTGCCTTTAGGCTAAAAACGCCTCGGGGCAGTCGGATTGCATTTTATTTCATTTTTTTTTTGTTTTGTTTTCATTTCTCTTTCTCATATTTTTTGTTGCTCTCGCAAAAGTGGGGTTTTCTGGTAACCCGCTGAGCTTGCCCCGGGGGCAAAACAACACCATTCTCTCACTCGGATCTCTTTCTCACCGCAAATGCAATTAAAAAAAGAGAGACGAAAATCATCAATCAAACATGCTCCAGGATCAAATGAGCCACATAATTGCATCAATATTTTCTCACACAGTTTAGCAAAGTAAATTTTACATTAATTATTTATTATTTTATTATCAGTCCGGTGCGAAAGGAAAACAACAACAAAAAGACGACTGCGATCTTTGATATATTTTTCGTTCAAAAATTAGCAATTTTAATGTGTTCAAATTTCTACTTTGAGCTGATTGGCTAATAATGAGGTTACAGTCTGACTCCTTGAAATGTCCGTTTTATCACAAATTATGCAAAATTACTAGTTTTCAAAGTGAAGTTTTCGATGAAAAAAACTGACAATGAGAAAATTTGTACTTATAGAATCATAGTTAGTTCGGTTTTTCTATATTTTCGACCTATAAAAAATCTAAAAATATAATGTGGGTAAAATACATGAATCATGTTACCCAAATCTCCATATTAAGGAAACGTACATTAATAGTAAATAAAACTGTTGTAATAAAACAATTCATTTTTCATGCGGCATATCAAATTTTTCCATCATCTCAAAAGGCATAATGAAAAAAATTGGGACCGCCAACCGGAAAATTAATCTTTGATAAGAAATTAGCGTCGGTCGAATTTTTGGATCAACCCCAATTTTGGCTCAATTCCGTTTTTTGAAAATGGAGAAACGCGGGGGCCTAAATTAAGCGATGCATAATCGGCATGGAGGACGATTTTGAAAGGGAACGGCTAGGACGAAACAACTAAAAAATAAAACAAAAAAAAAGTGGGGAAGAAAGTCTTTAATGACACTTGGATTTAAGATAGATTGATATTATAATTGTGTTGAATTGATATGCCGCGTCACTCGTTGCCCGGCGTTTTCTGTTTGCCCCTGCCAGAATGTTGAAAATACACCACCGGGCTCCTGCTTAAACTACACGCACCACCAAACACCAAATTGCTTTTGAAAATTACCTTTAATAAGGTCGCGAAGATTACGTTGGAAGGACAGAAACAGATTAAACACTGATACAAAAAAGCTCCTTTTCCGTCATTCATATCTCTGGCATTTTTTTTGTGTTAACTCTTAGCCACCAATAATTTTTTACCGCCTAATTACTTATATGGTATACTCATCTATACCATTGTTTGTAAAATCAAAAGTGGCATCATTTGAATTACAATTGCCGGACATAAGGAAAAAATATAGTGTGAATAGGTAAACCACCACGCGTTTTCTAAATTTTACACGTTAGAAATGCCTAGAATAAGAAAAACCCCAGTGGATAATCTTTTCCACACTTTTAAAATAATTATATTTGGTATTATTTTTGTAATTATTTTGTCATTAAAAGTTATATGCTGTCAGTTTATTGCTGATTGGACTAACCCACCGCCGATTGAATATATGTTTAAAATAAGTTTAAAAAGCTCTCGAAAGTTAAAAAATAATATGTCCAATTTATTTGCTCTACTGGCGAGATTTTTTGAAAAGTCGCTTGTTAATAACAAAACTCAAAATCCGTACGCTACCTAAATAACCGAAATTGGTAATATAGAGCTAAAAATATCTTAAATTTTACGCCCAAGTAAAAATGTAACAGGAAATTGAAGAAATGTATAGAATAAAAAAATGTGTCATTTTGCTTAAACTGTATACGCACCGCCAAACACTAAATTGCTTTCGAAAATTACCTTTAATAACGCCATGACGATTACGTTGGAAGACGAAAAAAGGGGGTGAAGGCAAAAAAGAGATTTATCACAGACACCGGGCCCCCCACCACCATGCGTTATTGGTGCAATAATTTAATTGGACAAGGAGAAAATTAGTTTCGGAGTTAAACTTGTCAATTTTAGATAAAGCTGGGCTCTTAAATTGGGTGCGTTTGATAAATGCTTTCGCGAATTTCGGCATGATGATTTGCGCCAATTTGTGCGGACAACGTTTTTTAAGGAACACTTTAAATCTAATAGTTATTATTTTTAGATTTTTTCTGTGACAATTTTGTTTTTAATCGCATTTATATTTTTATACCTAATTACATTTGTAAGACTTTCATAAAAAAATTATTCGAGGAAAAATAAAACCAGACCGTTACAGATACTTTTTTGTCTTCAGCACACAGAAACTACATAGAGGAAAAAAAAGCAACGTTACCATAAATTGGTAACGTTATTAATTTTTTCTTCTTTTTATATCACTACGATAGTATATGTATTTTTGGTAAAAACGGTTATTTTAGAAAACGTACTTTTCTGCCAAAATCGCTCTCTTCAAACCATCGGCAAATTGTAAACGCCGGGAATACACATTTCAAAAATATTTTTAAGTTCATTTTTGTGTTCACAATTGATCGCGATTATACCATATTATAATGACCGTATATTACATTTACCGTATAGCACTTTTCATTTATTTTTTTTTCTGTTCATACATGAATGTACATGAACACGCATGATAATGACACAAACTATTTTCTGGATTAATATCTTGGGGGGAAAAAAATCGACAATTATATTTACAATGCAGCAATTATGTTTATATTGTTCGTCAATATGTATAAATGCTAGAGCAAGTAAACGCTATTTATGAGTTTATATTTACTTCTGATGGGATAAAATGGAATATATAGTCTATTTTCGATATATAAGTAATTTTATGTAGGCGAGTTCGACTTCGGTTCAAAGTTTGAACTCAACCAAACTGTACGATAAGTTGTTTATGATGCCGTGGCATGGCGATATGGGCGACTAACCGGTTAATCGTAATCTCGGATTTTTGAATCTTTTGACATAAAAAAATAGTTACCTCTTCGAATTCCGGCAAGCCCAATTACAGGACGCTTTTTCAAAACTATATTTAAAGTCTAATTCGGGGATATAAAACGAATTTCGGGAAGTGTTAGGAATTCCGGGACTTGGGTCGGTGTTCAGGGGTTAAATCATGACATCTAAGAGCCAAAAATCAAACGCCATGGAAACGTGCTTCAATCATCTGAATTTTTACGGTAGTTTGTCCAAAAAAAATTTTCGAAATTATTTGCTTTTTATGTTTGCTGTTTTCCTTTCCGACGCATTTTGGGTGGATTAAGCGGGGTCCAGACATTTTTTGTGTTTAAAACGTCGGCTCACTCTAGAATTGCGATAAATCAAAGTAGCCCTATTGTACTTTTGTCATTAATTGTTGTCGAGCTTAAATGGGCGCGGTCACACGCACCTTGATCAATTGTCGCTCAAATAATCCCCACAATTAACAAGAAAAAGGGGAAAATCGGCTTTTACCGTGTTCCGAATGCATTTTTTTTTGATTCACGACAACATAATTGTCGGATTTATCCGCCTCAAAGAACGAGCCGACACGATGAGGCTAATTGAAATCGTTTAATATCCCGAAATTTTGTATTTTATTCGTCATGCGAAACCCGACTTTTCATTTTTACCTTTTCCATCTGTAGGTCATTTAGGACGAATTCCAAGAAATGTTTTGAGCGTTTTGGATTTACGGATTAAGCGGTTTTGTCAGATGTTATTCATGAACAAATAAAAAATAAACCCAAACTATTAGTCTTTGACTGCTTTTCGCTAGAGTCTTTTATGGGACAGTTTGTGTCAAATCATTAATTATGATTTTATACTTAAGAACTCATTATAAAATACGGTATGGGGACGCTCAGACTGTGAGGGTAACGTCAGAATAGCTTAGAAAGAAGATATAGCTACAATAAATGTGTACAAAAATAAGTGAAATGTTCGAAATCTGGGGTAATTCCCGTCCGCGGGTTAACTGTAAAATAGTTTAGCTAATTTTATATACGTATTTTGAAAATTTTTGAAAAAACATACACGACAAAAAAAGAATATAAATCAAATTTCCCAAATATTTCGAAGGGTTGTGTTTGGGGGTTAAGAGTAAAATTAGACTTTTTACGCCGAACTTTGACCACATCTTGTCATCATGACTGTTTTGTCACCGATAGCTTCAGAATAATGATAATAATAGCCTCGAGGTTTCCTAATTCAAAAATACGTTTTTGCTTTTTTTTTTCCTTCGTGGCCGAAAAAAGGCGGTCGACTTCGTAAAGCAGAAATTGAATCGGAACAGCTTCTATGACACTAGTTTGAAAATATATACATTTTCATTTACGTTCCAAACTTTTTTTTAATTTGATTTGATGATCGAATTTGATATCGTTGCGGTAACTTCGTTTTTACGTTACTCTGCACTTTACTGCAAATATATTTTGGTTGATCATAAAAAACAAAATTCAAAATTTTTTGGACTCATTGAACTTATTTTTTAAATCATCTCCTTCTGGGGCTGTAACTTTTTTTAAGAAAAAACAACCGCAGTTTTTTTATATCCCCTAGATCACGGCACTCTATAAACTGCTTTGCGTTTTTTGGACTAATAATTTTGTAAAGCAACGGTTTCAAATTCAACAATTAATGCACCACATTTTTGACAATAATCTTCAATTTCTGACAGATTTTATTTTCTGTTTCGAGCTTCGTGATTGGAGCCGCAATTATCCGCTTGCTTCATATCTCCTTTCAGTTCAACACGCAGCTTAGCTGCCAACGTTGCCCCCTTAAGCATTAAGCTTGCTTCCATTGCGTTTTTTTAAGAGGAAGAACTAGTTACAGCATTGGTGTCAATTTCGTCTTTCAAATCAAATTATTAACTTTGTCTATTTTGGCGAAGAAGTCGGAAAATGTAACAGTATCATAGGATAATATCAATTACAGTCCCTGCTCCCAAAGCGTACCGCGTTGGGGTCATGACGTCATTTATTGACCTTTTTGGTCTTTTTCAAACCCTTAAAAATAGTTTTTCATTGATTTCTGGATCGTGAAGTCATTTCGTAACGCTTTGGGAGCAGGGACTGTAATTAATATATAAAAATATATTAATAAATAGTTGATATATACCAATAATAATTAATTAATATAGGTTAAAATTATAAGAATAAAAAATAAAATGAATAATTAAAAATAATATACAACAAATAAATTATAAAGATATTAATTAATTATTTTAGTGACGCTCAAAAATGACTCTGGAGTCCTCAGTGATCGCGGAAGCGAGGAAAAAGAAGAATGGCNCAGGGACTGTAATTAATATATAAAAATATATTAATAAATAGTTGATATATACCAATAATAATTAATTAATATAGTTTAAAATTATAAGAATAAAAATATAATGAATAATTAAAAATAATATACTACAAATAAATTATAAAAATATTAATTAATTATTTTAGTGACGCTCAAAAATGACTCTGGAGTCCTCAGTGATCGCGGAAGCGAGGAAAAAGAAGAATGGCAAGAATTACAAAAACATTACGGAAATCCAACAAAAGTTGACCCCAATGGAAACTCAAATAACAACTCTACTGTGGCTCTGATGAGCGCGAAACCAGTGACTACACAATCATCGGTAAATAAATTTAATTTTAGAAAATTGTAATGTTTTTATCGCGAACGAATATTAGTAACCAGGACTCGGCACGAATGACATCTGGCTTTTTTGGACAGAAAAAAAGCCAAGCCAAGCCAATGAGATTGCCTGATTTTGCCGAGCCCTCATAGTAGCCCAGTTTAATTGAATATTATTTTTTGGGTTTAATTTTTGGTTGATTTCAATTAATATTTTTTCTTTAGATTGTGAGTCCAGCAAGCATGTTACCAGTAGCTGCCATGGACACCGGGGACGGTAATATTCCGGCGCCAGGTACGATTGTCGGCCGAACCCGTACCGGAAAACCACTTACCCAACCGGAATTGCCCGAACTCCCTAAAACGGGCCAATATATGTCCGTTCGTCGGCGCACCCTTCAAACATCCGTGCCAAAACCCCATGTCTGTCAAATTTGTGGCTCGAGATTTACCAGGTGAGATTTTTTAACATTAAACATAAACGTTTTTCAACTAACCAATTGTTTTAGATACCACAATCTGAAGCAACATATCAAATTGCACTCCGGAGTTAAGCCCTATGAATGTGATATTTGTGGAAAACGCTTTACCCGAAATTATACCCTACGTCTTCATAAAATGAAGGTATGTTTAAACTTCGTCACAATTATTTTTGTCTATTTTTCTTAACACAAAACTCGAAAGCTAATTTCTAATCAAGAATTGCATGAGACATTACGCGGTTAATATGTAATCATCAATTGCATAAGACATTACGCCGCGGAGACAGCTAATGCAAAAGACATTGCGTCTGACTTTACGCACTATGTTACAAATACCGTAGATTTTAGTTCGCACCGATCAAATCAGTTGTCAGACGGGAATAATTTTCATTTCGAAATTCTATAGAATTCTCGTTTATATAATTTGAGCAACACACGTGAAACTTTTTCGGAGTCCTTATAAGCAAGTTTACTTGCTTTAGGCTTTAGACGCGTATATACAAATTTTTCCTTGAAACCGATTGGGGAAGTTTGCGTTGCATAATTTCTATGTTAAATTTCTAAATAATATGTACGCATAATTATTATTGTAAGCGTAACAATTTAATTGTTTGGCGCTGCAATTTTTTATTGGCCGCGTTACCATAACAACATGAAAAACAAATAAGAATTTCTTCCTTTTTTGTTACGCTTACAATTAGGTTGACAATTTAATATTATATACAGTCTTTATATCGATTTGGGGAACTTTTTATACTCAAAATTCCCCTAAAATTGTCATTTTGGACGTTTTTGAAATATGTTTCATGCAAGAGAGTTTAGAATGTTAAAAAACGCCCAAGCAATCTTAATTAATCTTTAGCAACGTTGTCAATTTCAAAATTAATTTTGTGTATCTAGCACGGTGGTGGACAACAATTCTCGTGTGGTTCCTGCTCGTACACCGGAAACAATCCCCAAGAGTTCAAAGCCCATTTACGCATGCATCAACATCATCCCGCCACCCAAACTTTCCGTAAGAGCAACGGTACACCCAATTCTTTTGAAAAAACATGATTTTTTAACACATAATTCTAGATGATCCCGCAGGCTTTGCGCGCTACAATGCCTTTGACCCGTCCATGCTCGGCCCCGGCGTTAACTCCCTGCTGGCCCTGGCCGCCCAACAAAAAGAGCAGCAAAAATTCTTTAGTCAAACATTGCCGTCTGAAGCGCCAACCTCGCCCAGCGTGTCATTTGGGGGCTCTTCACCGCCCCAAACCAAAAGCGAGGGCGGAACCGTTGAAGAAATGATTTCAGACGATGATGACCTTGAAAGTGGCCTTCAAATCGACGAGAGCGGGAAAATTACTCCCGAACTGACCCCTAACGGCCAAGATGATATGGAAATTCACCATGACGAATCGCAAGAGATTCACGTTCAATAACTGTTCATCTCCGTATTCTTTGACATCAAATCCGAACAGCGAAAAAAAAACATTTCATAGAAAAGTTTTATTTGGTGCCGTAGATAAATAATTTTCGGTCTAAATTAAGAAAAATCCAAGATTGAGTCATAAATTTGAAAAAAAGTAACACTTTTTATCGAAAATGAAAAAAAAAATATGTTCAAAACTTTAGAATGATTTTTTTGCTGTTCCGATTTGGTTTTTCGTTTCATTTTGTGCACTTTCTCCCCATTCGCCCTACTTTACCAATTTTATTTCGTATTTTTTTACTATTCACAAATTGTTTCCCAAAAACGGTCTCAATTATGTGCCTTTCAAGTTAACTCTCAGACGTCTACTTTTGGCAGACCAGCTAAAGTGACTTTAAAAGTTGGATTTGCAAGTTGGGCCATTTCTTCAAGAACACTTTTATGGTCCAATTTTAACTTTAATTACTATTAGTATCATGAGCATTTTTCCGGATATTTTTGATTGAATTATTTTATATTGCCTTATTTAAATGTAATATTTAACCTGTATATAATTTACTGACTCGATCTAAATATCATTATATTGCCATTGGGACAATCGGCGCCCAGGAGTTAACAAAACCATCATGCACTGTAAATTTACCACTAAACCAAAGATAAAATTAATCTAGAAAATGGGTAAAAGCTATTTCATGACGCAATTCAACCGCCTTTTTGCGAAAATCTTTGAGCAACAAAAATTAACACGGAAATGCCTCATAAGAATCTTGGGTTGCTTTTCATGACTAATTGTTTTTGTCTTAATAATGTGTCTTATTATTGTACCTGTTTATAACCTATGTCGCATAATAAACCAATTTTGGACGAAGATGGTGTTGAAATGAAAATATTTTATTTTTGTAAAGTGTAAACTTTGTCTGTCTAGAATGAATAATACGTCGTTCTAGATTTCCGCATTGGGTTACTTGCGGGCAAGTGCTGTACTTCAAAGGGTTGACGTAAACGGACCAATACATAGACCCTTTCATAGGCACACTTTATGTTTCCGAAACATCAATCATACTACAGTCCTTAGTCGTTTTTGGGACGATGCTCATTTTTCGGGCGCTATTTTCGAGAACCGAAAACGTCTCAAAAAGGAGTAACTGTATGCATTTAAACTTCGATTATGTCAGGGTCGTATTTGGCTTTTACTTGGGTTCTCGGTCCAAATAAAAAATCTGTAATTTGGGTCCAAGTTGGACCGTCCAACTATAAAAATCACACTAACAGAACATCGAAGCACATGATAGGTGTAAAAACAGTCCCGCAAAGCGGTGCTTCGAAAATCGTATTAGTATTCATGGTGGCGTCTGCTTGGACCCAAACGATTCCCATGACTAGCCATCAATGAGCTTTCAAAATTATGTTTTAACTTGAATCCATAATGGACCAATAATTTATGGATAGTATACAAAAAGATTTGATTTCCGGCCGATTGCGGTTACGACGAATAATTATAAAACAAAAACATTTTTTTCCATAAGAAAAAAAAAAGATCGTCGGCCGAAGTCAAATACGGCTTAGTTTGAAAAACGTGGGGCTGTTTGCATTAGTATGCATTGTTCGGTGTCATTGTTTCGGTCGAGCATATAAAATATAATTCTAACCGTTCCTAATGCCCACTTTCGTGAAACAGTCTAAAATTTATCTCTTCAATAGCAATGTTATGTGCCTTCTATCAAACATTCAGAAGATATGATGGCATTACTATCATAAGGGACGCATTTTTGTTACCCTCTGCAAATGACTTAAGGTTTATGTACAGTCTTTACTCCTTTTTGGGACGCTCCTTTTTCGGCCGATGCTCCTTTTTCGAACGCTGTTTACTAGAACTGAAAACGTCCCAAAAAATAGTAAGAACTGTAATATCGATTAACTGTTGTTTTAACGAAAACCGCGGTTCTCTCGCAGATATTCTATAGGTCTGTGAAAGTGCTCTAAATACATAGCCGAGTGCTCTAAAACGGAGCTTACTGACCAAACTATATTCTGCAAAAAATGAAAAGTACATTTAGTTTTTCAACAAACGGCCCCTATTAAAATGCGTGGGCGCTGTCAACCGTTAGAAAAATTGAAAATGCGAAACTTTCATTAAACAAAAAAATGATTTCCGTCCGTTGCGACGACAAGGGACAAAAACATCACGCATTTTCCCAAAAAAAAAAGATCGTCGGCCGAAGTCAAATACGGCTTAGTTTGAAAACGTAGGGCTGTTTGCATTGGTATGCATTGTTCGCTGTCATTGTTTCTATCGAGCAGAGAAAAAAAAACGAAAATAATTCTAACCACTGTTTGCTATATTATTTTAATCGTTTGATCTGCAGTTTGTCGTTATGGCTTTTGTTTCGTGGTGGGTTCCTCCATTTTGCAATAATGAATTGCAGCTCCACAATTGAGAAACATCAAGTCGATGCAAACAATGTCTCCTATTGTTTGACGTTAATTCACTTTGACTGCCTGAATTTTGAACCATTTTAGAAATTTAAAAATATTCCCGATCAAACTAGTTTCAAATTTGTATTTTAACGCTTAACCCATGCCGACATATCGCCTGTTTCGAGGCTTCTTTCGTCAACTCAACGCCATTAATTTTTTTCGCTTGTTTTTAAGGCACCGACTGAGTTCATAACGCCCCTAAATTGGTATCATGTATTTTTGATCGTATGAGAGGCTAAAAGGTAAAAATGTATAAATGAGAATTCGACGCAAACTTGGGGGAAAATTATAAACAAAAAATTCTATTAATAATGATCTACATCTACGTAGTTAACTTTCAAAGAAGGTTTATTTTATTAGAAACATGTTACATGTTAGAAATTAAGGTTGGATATTGTTGGTGAAAACAGCCAGAATGAATGTATCACCTGAAAGTTGTAGGGGTAATTTAAAAACAAAAACATTCGGAATGGGCGTAGGGAAATTCTTTAAGAACCAGGGATTTGAAAATATTTATGAAGAATCGAACACATAAATCACTTGAAATGCATATTTCAAATATAAATAGAGATGCTCAAGTCACTGCAAAGAATGTGTGGCCATTGTTCGACGTTAATTCGCTTCACCAGACGCCAATGGAGTATAACAAATGCTCAATGAACAAAAATGAATTGTATTTGTCTTCGTTTCGCTCTTTTTTGTCTTTTACGCAAATAGTACTAATGATTTTCAAAACACAGAAAATAGCCCGTCATTGTGGTGCAGTCATAATGTTATACGTTTACACGAGTCCGACTTACCAAAAAACACTAACAGTGCCTGATTCCTCACGCTAGTTATGTAGCATCATCTTATGGACCATAAGTTATGGTGCTCATTTTTAGGATTTTGAACGGCAAAACCAAATTTGGGCGAGTACAGAAAATAGACATTTTTGACATTTTTTGACAATTTTTTTAGAAAATGCCAAAATAAATTTCGTTTGCCAAAACTTTCTATATTCGCCCAACTCCGGTTGTGCCTTATTGTTTGGTACATTCCATCGTCGACTTCCGGTAAAGATTACCGGACATACCCTAAATCTTATTGTTTTCAAAGTTATGAAGTCAATTATTTCCGGTAATCCAGCCCGAGCGTGTACATCAATGCTCCTTCCCAGGTCCGTGTTAGTATAGTGGTGAGTATTCCCGCCTGTCACGCGGGCGACCGGGGTTCGATTCCCCGACACGGAGCAAATTTTTATACGCTTTATAAACTGTCTTATACAGTCTATACGAGTAGAACAAGACTCTGTTTTTCAGTTATAAAAAATAGGTACCAAGAAGATTTTTGGTATTGCTTATACGGTATAAGTTATACCGTATAATACCAATTTGGTGATAATCTGACACAAAATACCTAAATAGAGCGTTTTTTGCATTTTGGCAACAATATAAAAAAATCTTCTACTGGGGTGATTTTCGGTATTGTTGCGAGCAAGAGATAATCCCACACAAAATAACCGCATATACCGATAAATCGCTTGTTCATAGAAATCAAAATGAGTACGATAAGTAATCAAAAAGTAAATCAAAATGTACTCCGTGTCGGGGAATCGAACCCCGGTCGCCCGCGTGACAGGCGGGAATACTCACCACTATACTAACACGGAATTGACTACATTTAATTACTTTGATGCGCCCTTAATTTTTCCCATATAATTAAACGAACGGTAATTCAGGCCAGATAACTGCGCAAGGGGTAGTATATGACATATTGCTATAAGGACTAAGTATAAGGACTAAGATGTTATGTTTTTTTTATCTTATTCGGTTGTTTTTGTATCTGGATAGTCGCTACAGATACAGTATGGCTTGGCTTTAAACAAAGCCAACGAAAGATATCAAAGCAAAACCAAGCCAAAATGAGAGAGTCCCAAAAGTCGACAGCCGCAAAGTTTTAAATAACTTTCAGAAATAAAATTGAGAGAATACAATTTGAAATACTTTTGAAGGTTTATTTTAGATTGGTTTGATAAATTCATTATTAATACAAATCGATTTTATCGACTATTCTCTTAAAATCGTTTTGTTTTCATCAATCAAAAAATCAGGAAAATACAGGAAAATCAGGAAATATGTAACAGTAAATTTTTCTGGGTGATCTTGTTGGTAACAGTTGACCGATCCTTAAACCACGATTTCGGTCAAATTCGCGGTTGGTTCCAAAGTTGAGTCGTCAGTAATTTCAGTGGCATTCGAAACAGGGATGTCGGTGCTATTTGACATAGGAAGGTCGATAATTTCGGTTGTATTTAAAATGGGAAGGTCAATAATGTTGGTCGTATTTGATACGGGACTATCGGGAATTTCTGTTGCATTAATATGGGGCAATTCTGGTACTTCCGTAACAATTATGTCTGGGAATTTGGTCGAGTGAATTTCGGGGATCTCGGTCGCGTTCATATGAGGCATATCAGGGACGTGAGTTGCATTGAGCTCGGGCATTTCAGATGGAATTGGGCCTTCGGTTGTTTCTGGGACAGTTGCCGGGTTTTCTGGTGTTTCATAAATAGTGGTTGTTGTAGTTTTTTCTGTTGTTGTTGTATCGACTGGCGGTGTTACGGGGTTTGGCGGGAGAAAGGGCTCGTCGCATATTTGGTCTGGGCACACATGTCCCGCACAAAGGGCCATAGTACAAGTGATTCTGAAAGCATTTTCAGATCTTCGGAAACCAAAAGCGTCAAAAGAAAAGGAACCTTCATCTTGAAAGGCTGGAATTTCCCGATCGTAACCGAATTGGAGCATTTCTTNTGTCATATATGATAAAAAAAATTTTTTTTTCGGACACAGTTAAAATATATTTTGAAGTCGGCAATTTGTAGCATTTTCAAAAAAAAAACAATGATGGAAATGATCAGAAGGGAAGAAGCACCTAATCTATAATCGCACTTAAATTGTTCTAGACTTACAAACAAATGAGTTTTGTAAAATTTTGATTTTCCACATTAATAACTCGTATTGCGAAATATTTTCTCCATTAATAACTCTATAATCCCTATTTTCCATTATCTTTACTCTCGAATTACATAACCCCTATTTTCCATTATCTTTGGGTTTTATGAACAAAAACATGTATTTCGCAATACTTTGCCCCTATTTTCCATTATCTTGGATTCGCCTACGCATTTTCAACCATACGCCCACATAATGTACCGTTATCTTGGTAACATGACCCTATTTTCCGTTATCTTGGTTCAATTAAGCCCCAAACTTTACCAAGATAAAGGTACATCTGGTGTATTGGGTTTTGTTTTTGTCTGGATAATCGTTACAGGTGTGGTTTGGCTTCGGAATTCTAAACAAAGCCAGCGAAAGATATCAAACCAAACCAAGCCATAATGAGAGAGTTCCAAAAGTTGACACCCGCAAAGTTTTAAATAAGTTTCAGAAATAAAATTGAGAAAATACAATTTGAAATGATTTTGAAGGTTTATTTTAGATTCGTTTGACAAATTCATTATAATAATTAATACAAATCGATTTTATCGAGTATTCTCTTAAAATCATTTTGATTTCATCAATCAAAAAATCAGATCTTAATGGAAAATATGTCACAGTAAAGTTTTTTGGGTGATGTTGTTGGTAACAGTTGACCGATCATTACACCACTATTTCGGTCAAATTTGCGGTTGGTTCGAAAGTTGAATCATCAGTAATTTCAGTGGCATTCGAAACAGGGATATCGGTGCTATTTGACATAGGAAGGTCGATAATTTCGGTAGTATTTAAAATCGGAAGGTCAATAATGTCGGTGGCGTTTGATACGGGAAGATCGGGAATTTCTGTTGCATTAATATTGGGCAATTCTGGAACTTCCGTAACAATTATATCCGGGAGTTTGGTCGAGTGAATTTCGGGAATCTCGGTCGCGTTCATATGAGGCATATCAGGGACGTGAGTTGCATTGAGCTCGGGCATTTCAGTCGGAATTGGGTCTTCGGTGGTTGTTGGGACAGTTGTCGGGTTTTCTGGTGTTTCATTAATAGTGGTTGTTGTAGTTTTTTCGGTTGTTGTTGTATCGACTGGAGGTGTCACGGGGTTTGGCGGGAGAAAGGGCTCATCGCATATTTGGTCTGGGCACACAGGTCCCGCACAAAGGGCCATAGTACAAGTGATTCTGAAAGCATTTTCAGATCTTCGGAAACCAAAAGCGTCAAAAGAAAAGGAACCTTCATCTTGAAAGGCTGGAATTTCCCGATCGTAGGCCAATTGGAGCATTTCTTTTGCGACTAATGATGGACATTGAGCAGCTTCTTCGAAATCGGGATGGCCAATCAGGAACAGCGGTTTAGCGTAAGAAACTTCCTCGCGTTCCACGAAACATTTTTCGAAGAAGAACTTGAATGGAACGTTCCAATAATTTGGAAATCCCGCTCGTTTGTAATCGTACTCCGCCTATGTTATAAATAATAAACGATGTGTTGCAGGCTCAATTAGCCAGGTTCTATTATTTTCGCGAATAAATAGAAACATAAGCTTTGATAAAACTCATTTCTATTTGTTGAAATTACAAGGATTAAAATTTGGAACGGTTAAGCATTTCAACTCGTATTAGTGTAACGTTTTTTTATTCCTTTAATCCAACTTTTTGTTAACTGTATTTTTACAAATATTTTTCAGCACAAAATACACAGGGTAACCCATTACCGGCATCCCATTAACCGTTTCGAAATTTTTCCGCTCGAAAATTTTCCAGCAAAAACGCTCACGCATGTACTCATTAACCCCGATGCGCCGGTGCTAAAATTGGTGTGCGATTTCAACTACATGTGGCTCTCACGGTTAAACCACTTTTTTAAGTGGTTGATTGACTAAACTAAATAAATTAGACGAATGTTAACTTTCTATAACGGGAACTTAACACTATTTTCGTACAGCAGGTCTCNCTGCTGTACAAAAACAATGTTTGTTTCCCATTAAACAAAGTCAACATTTATATAATTTATTTGGTTAAACAAAACCAACCACTTAAGAAAGTGGTTTAACGGTGAGAGCCACGTAAATTTGCAACAGCACACCGTGTGTAGCACCGGCGCATCGGGGTTAACAAGTCTATTTGCTATAAACCGGTAGGGTTTCAAAAAAATTTTGGTGCCAATTAATGGGTTACCCTCTATATAGCTCAACGAAATCACTTGACCTTATAGCGGGCAAAATGACCAATGTTGAAAAATAAATTACCTAAGACGTCTTCTACCTACGCATGTCCCCTACGCATGTCCCCGGCTACCTACGCATTAACCGGCTATTTGCCATTAACCGGCAGGTTTTCAAGAAATTTTTGGTGTCGGTTAATGGGTTACCCTGTGTATTAAAGTTTATGAAAAATACAATACACGATAAATTATTTCCAATAAAACAATATTAGCCCCTAATGTTTGAAGTCGATGTCACATGCTACTCCGCTTAATCATCGGTTATACCGACTACACAAAAATTTCCAGTGTATCATATCGACACTTAGCGGATATTAATTTTAACTCCTAAGGGTCCCGGCTAGATTGCAACCCCTAGGGGTCCACTCGTTAAAATTTTAACGAAACGCCTTAACGGCCATTTTAGACAGCATATTTGTCGGGAAACGATTGTTTTTAGAGCAGTTTTACACGGAGATTCTGATAAGCGCCATAAAAAGTTAGTCAGAAACCTTCATAAAGTTACAGACCCTTGAGTTAACGGCAAAATATAAGGTAGTATAGAATAACAACAAATAAGAAACCAACTAACCCGGACTGATATTTTTTCACCAATGACGAATGAAGTTCGCGCATTATCTTTGTGGTCGACGAGTTTGAGGTCAAATGATGGTGCTAGAGAGGAATGCTCGCCGGTCAAGCTCGGCAGGTGATGTTCTGTGTTGAAGCTAGTGGAAACTTCGAACATTGCATCGTAAGAGCATACTAATCGAGAAACGGTTTTTGACTCGCCCGAGTAATCCGACAGAAACTTCAAATCGGCTCTCATTAGAATGAACTGGCCAAATTGATCGGTAGTCCAACCGCACTCGACTGCCTCGCTCAGACTCCATTCGGCGTTAATCTCCCCATGTTCATCAAAATTCAATTTTCCACCACATTTATTTTCATCTGAGAAGCTCGTCTGGGACAGATCATCATGCGAGTGCCTATGAAAAAAAAACAATAGAAAATTTGAAAGAAAAATCATTTACTGGTACCTTTTTATAGTCCATTGGTCAAAATCCACACCGGTTTGCTCGTCTGGGTAGAATTCAGATTTTTGTTTTTTCGTGAACGCACACGAGTCCAATGAGATTCCGATTGAGTTTTCTAAATATTTGAATATTATAAATGAAATGTGAAAAGTAAACACAGTATTTATGATAGAAAAAAATGGACAAAATAAAAGGACTCAAAATTAAATGAAAATAATTAGGCGCGCTAATCGTTGGATTTTAATTTGACAAAGTCATCTTGAGCTTTCTAACTTTCTTAATCCACAATGCACAAAATTATTTAAGATGCGGTCGAAATGTTGTCGATGTAAATCGATAAGAAAAAAATTCATTTTCTGTGCAAAATACTATAAAATTAAAATCCAAATGATTGCGCCACGAATTTCATTTTAGCGGACAGCTGGTATTAATATTCTTAACTCTTACCTCCACATGTAATCATGAATTGTTCTTCTGGAATGTAGCATTCGCCTGATGCCCAATTAATTTTCCAACAATCCCCCGGACAAGTCATTTTCGCCAATTTCTTTTCGACTATTTCCTTGATCGGTCCGGGAGCATTATCCATAATCCCCATCCGCGCAATATTGCGCAACATTTTTGAATAATAGTTTTCCGCATTACTTATGCCGGACGAAAAATCAGGTACAAAATCGAATTTGGTGAGCAATTCATAATCCTCGAACAGGTGCTCATTGGCCAGAATTCGATCACGAACTTCGGCAAGCTCGCGAATTTGGTCAATTGTCAGAAAATCAAAAATGTCGTGATCTTCTGGCTCAATTTCGCTCAACAACCCTTCAAATCTTTCATCATTTTGGGTCAAACACCCAAAGGTACCTCCCAGTGCTAAAAGAGAAATTTTCATTTTTTTCTTATTTTTCTCGAATGCGACGAGTTGCTTGAGAACTTTCAATTTTCGCGTTCTTTTTGTAGTCAGAGAAATTAGCCTCTCGGATGCCAAAAATACAATTAAAAATTTTTACGGCTGAGTTCTGATCAATCATCTGGAATAAAATCCAAACAATCACACAAAATATCTTAAATACCGCGAAAAATCTTTATATTTTTATTCCAATTTTTAGCGAGTTGAATTTTCGCAATATTCACTGGGTCGTGTCCGAGTCATTCTAATCAATTATAAATCAGAACATACTTCTTTGTAAAAAAATTGATTTTTGTGCAAAATTTGTACAGTAAAATACGCTATTTTAAAGTGTCCAAAATACGTCATTCTAATACGAAAGTATTGTGTCCTAGAATTATTCCAATACGGACGCTATTTTTGACAATCAAAAGCGTCCGTATTGGACGTAAGAATTGTATTAACCCGTACAGACCCGAATAAAGATACTCAGTACTGATTATATAGTTCATATCTGGCTTCAATAATGTGCGGGGCTATCAACATAAAGATACATATTTAATATTTATATAATATATTACCAGTTGGATAAAAATATGTATCACACATGTACATATAAATATATGTATGTAACATAAAGATGGCATACGGTATGTAACATACTGTATGTTACATACCGTATGCCATCATTATTGATGCTGCATCAATGATGCATCAAATATATACATACCGTAGGGGGACTCTCTGATGGGAGTGCTTTAAACGAATGCGCTGCCTAAAATCATATGCGCTGCCCAAAAGCACTCCCATCACCATATGATATGGTAATGTAACCGAACTTCTATTAGTATTAAATAGAAGTTCGCTTAAAGCCTACCTTATATAACATTTTTTTATAATAATCATGCAAAGAAATTATGCGATTAGCAAAATACCTTGTACTGGTGAAATTTATTTGAAAACATGTACCGTACGTTTAAACATGTGATTAAGTAAGTGTACAGTTAAGTGCATAACAAGAAACTGTTTGAAAACTGATTACTAAAATGAATTGATTTAACTTTCATTCGAAAATAGTTTCTCAGGTTGTCGAGTGCCGGTTGAAGGATGAAGAGAGTTAAATGTGGCCCATAGGATTTTATGCCTGATATTTGTACTCGGCACCGCCGCCGCATTCGGCATCATCTGCAATCAACATTTTGGCGCATTTCGGCTCATCAACCGCGCAGACCTTTATGTTACAGTCAACCTTGAGATGAAGTTCGTAATTTTCCTTTTTTATTCATCATTAATTAAATTGTGGTTTAGACTGTGCACTTCTAACCCCAGCGCCTACTCGATAAACGTTTTGCGTAGGTAAGGTCACGTTTTGCGTAGGTAAAAGATAACTGATTTCATGATGAAAATATTGTGTGACTAGTTTTTGACCTAGAGAGCTATTTATTATTTGCGCGGATTCAGATAACATGCTTCTGTTAGTTGAGTGATTTGAAAAAAGGCTAATTCTACATAAAAAGGGCTTGCTCGACGAAAAAGAGTGCAAATTAAAACAAAAATCGAACTTTTCCTTGAAAGACATTGTTCGGGCACCGCCTCCTACAATGAAACTCTTGAATGAAAATACAGAAGTTGTTTCTTGATTTTTGGGCGTTGTTAGTGCTTGAACATCAAAGGTTTGGGAGCGGCATGTGTTATGAATGATGTTGATCTTTTTATCATTGAAGCCAATACTACATCCGTGTATGAAAAAGTCGGCCATGCCCTTAAGGGTGCTGACATTCCAGTGAACTTTGGCGTAGACCGGCGCACCGATATAGAGGTCCTCAGCGCTGGCGACCGAAGTCTTCATTTCTTTGTCTTGGAATAACAGAAGTTCGAAGCCCTTGTCGAGCTCACCAAAGGCCAAGAGTTTACCTTTAGCGTCAATCGCATGAACATCAAAACTGTCACTCTCCACCTTGATCTGCTCCTTGTAGGCACACTGGAACATTACCTCAATGTTGATTGGATTTGTCAGATATAAATCCATTCCTTTTAATAGAGTGTCAAATAGGTTTAACACGAGAAAAATATTAGAGGGTCTACAGGGTAGTCGTCTTATTATGGTCGTTTGGTTGTTTTAAAATGGTCCGTTTTGAATTAACATAGATACAAAAGTATCTTATTAGGAAAAACGCATATTGATCGAAAATTATCTTTTAACCAAATTAATTTGTCAGATTCAAGTTTATAGTAACGTAAATATCATAGAATAAACGGTTGGTCATTTGTTAGGGCTGTTTTAAAGGGGTGGTTTTCAATAATAAAATATATAGGTACAAATTCCTTAACTACAAACGATTGAATTCACCAAAAACTTGGTAGCTAGTGTACCATAGTCTACGGAGCACTCTAGAAGACATCCGATTTTGCAACTCTGTCTTGGAATTTTTCGCCAGGGTAGTGATGTTTCAATGTGTAAGAAAATAATAAATGATCAGCTTCAGTGCCATCTTCGCCAGCCATTTTTAGGGACTTTAAGTTCATACCACACTCACCAAGCGGACAATCGAGGACAAAACGCGGTGTAGTGAAAACACTTTTTATGTCTGCGGTATTGGTTGGATTATTTTTTGCGTCATCGAGAGAAGCCGACTCATCAATCATGAAAATTTTTGGATCCCATGACAAATGCATGTTACCAAAGTTGCACGTGAGATCAAAACACGAGTCCAAAACTTCGCACTTGTCATTTTTGAACTCCCAACATTCTGCCGGACATTTTTTACTGGCGTCAGCAGCAGCTTTCTTTTCTGCTGCTGTAGCATCATCTGCCGCTGCGGCTGCATCATCTGCTGCTGCCGCGTCGTCTCCTGCCCCATCATTTGCCGGTGCTGCCGCGGCGTCGTCTCCTGCCCCATCGTCTGCCGGTGCTGCCGCGGCGTCGTCTCCTGCCGCATCATCTGCCGGTGCTGCTCCGGCGTCATCTCCTGCCCCATCATCTCCTGCGGTGTCGTCTGCTGCCGGTGCTGCGGCATCATCTGCTGCTGCGTCATCTTGATTAGATGTTTGCGGTGCTTGATCTGATACTTGTGGTTTTTGATTGGATTCCTGTTCTTTTTGATCGCTTACTTGTTCTGCCTGTACTTGTGTCTCTTGTTGTTGTACCGCTCCAGTATCATCCTGTCCTAAAACCCCGTATTATAATAAACATAATATACTTATTTTAACCGAAAACTCACCAACAGTTCCAGCAACCAACAGGCCGAGTGCCAACGCCGTCTTAAACAAGCGCATTTTTTAGTAATCTGTTTTTTCTCTTTTATTTGAAAAATGTAAGTTTTGAAATTTAGTAATTTTGACTGTGACGTTGAGTTTGTCGTCCACAAAATTTATATACGACGGTACACTAGCGACTGCTAAGTGGCAGACCTAAATCAACTAAATGGACCTATAGCGCCCTTGCCCCATATTTATGAAAACTGTGTATTCAGTTTGACTCCCTCGTTCAATTTTAATCCCAGAAAAATTACTATTTTTGGTGGCATTCTGTTTTTTGCACTAGTTAGGGTCAATCAGGTCAGTTTGTTATTCACTATCAAATTCTCGAAAAAAAATGTCGACAAAAATCAGTCATAAAAATTGAATGGCTAACGCTATCAATAAAATTTTTATACAGTTGGTGTGGTAACGAAGTGACACTTTTGTTTGCGTTTTTTTATCAAACCTGTCACCTCGTTCCAAACTGTCACTTCGTTCTGTCACTTTTGCCCATTTTTGCCCAACTTGCAATCAATTTTAGCACAAAAAACTCCGAAAAGTGTCACCTCGTTTCAAACTGTCACTTCCTTACGTGTCAACTAATTACCACGCCAACTGTAATAACTTTTTTCAAATCTTTTATCTACTAGTACATAGCATCTGTCGGATAAAAAAAGTGCAGTAAGGCCCTTTAAATAATTTTCATACATTTTTGGTGATGATTTATCTGGGTTTCAATAATATAAAAATATAAATGATGAAAAATAGTCGAAAAATAGTCGAAAATTCGTCAATAGTTGTACTGCGGACTGTATTTCATTGATAAAAAAAAAATTAGAATGAAACAGTAATGTCATTAAGATTATGTTTGTGAAGAGATGTTTTTTGTTTTCAGACCCTAAGTGAGGGCGCGCGTCGGTTGGCGCGAGTCTCTGATTGGACTGCCTCCTCTCTTCCTAATATGACTAATGTAAGGGTTTTTAGGGTGTCAACTCATAACTGATAAACGCTATATTTTTATCTCGGTATACACGTTGTTTGTATTTTAATATGATCTAAGTATGTTATGTTATTATTATATTTGTATTTAAGTCAATAATCAGATAAGAGTATCAGAAAAAAAGTTTTAATTGATGTCTAACAAGATGTATAGAATGAATATAAATTGTAGATAGAAAGATCCGCTTTACGGCTGTTATTTCTTTACAATAAAATATTTAGTTAAAAACAACCCGTTCAAGGGTTATCTCAACACCAATTATCTCTAATTGGGTCTATCTCTAATTGGGTTATCTAGTTATCTTATCATTTGCTAATTATCTTAACAAAAGATAAT
>SCLG01000021.1:1106744-1126652 GCA_004367875.1 Oikopleura albicans
GGCATCATATGTGTAACTAATAATTTTCTTATCTCGAACTAATTCATGATGACTTTAAACATTACCTGTAATGACCTTTATGCGTAGAATATGGTTAAATAAAATAAAGATGTACATTGTAATCAAATTGACTGTACCGTCCTTAAAATGATGGAATTATCAGGAAGTATTAATCAGCAAAGCAGAACAAACGAAAAGAAGCCAAACATTATGTGTTTTCGTTAAAAGTAAATTTTGTGCACATATAAACAAATCATGTTTTTAACTCGGCACCGGCTGAGATAACATAAATGAGTCATTTTTGATATGATGATAGCATGGTCAACGTCAAGATATTTAATATACACCAGTTGTACGGTTATCTTTCGGAAACCATGTCGAAAATGACGAAAGATAACTGAAAATAGGCTCAAAAATGAAAGATAAACGTACATTTTGTTTAAAATTGCTGTCGCAAGCATTACGGGTGGATTTTTACTTTCAGTAATAAAATTGTAACACCATTATAACACCATTATAATATGTTGTGTGTTGGAAAAATCAATGATTTGGTAAAACTAGGTTATTTGCGGAGAGATCCTGCAACCTAGAAAATGTGTTTTTGGGTAACATCCTTTACTACTTCTAAGTCAAACTCATTCTCTGCAAAATGAAGGATGCTCCGTAATTTTTTGTACGTATAAAAAAATCAAATTTGACAATAACATATTGGCCCTGCAAGGTTAGACTCTAAACAGTTCAAAACAAATACAAGTTTTAAGTTTATTTTACTTTTCTTATAATCGCCCAAGTAGTAAAGTTTTAAGATATTATTTTCTCGTTTCATTATCTCGTTTGACAATAGTACCGCTTTCATACTGTGCCCTCTGTAATTCCTGCTGCTGAATACGAGTAATCTATAAATTTTTCAATTTGTCATCTAATATTTATATAAACCTAATTTTAAGAAAAAATAGCCCTCGAAAAGGAACTCAATGTTGCAACATAACGTCGCAGGGCGTGGATAATGAATGTTGATTTATAGTATTCTGAATTCAGTATAATACAATGATACAGAGTACTGTACATGTATATCATATTATGTCTATTGTCAAATTCTGTATGCAGTGTATACCTTATTTTCCGAAATTCATAGACTCTCCCTGTTGTTGATTTTGACCCGTGAATTTATACTTCTTTCGGAAATGCCGCAAATGAAGATAAATTCCAGCAGTTGCAATAAACAATGGAAGTACAACGATCAACAGAATTCCCCACCAAGGAAAGTCGACCGAATTCACTAACTCGTCGATATTCGTTGTATTTCCTGGTGATAAGAAGGATAAAAATTTCAATAAAACATCTATTTGTAACCGATTATCTAGAGAAACCCGCGTACAGTCCTTATTCTCAATACGGACACTTTTTGTGAAGAAATGTCCCTAAAAGTTTTAGGCCAGAACAGCCGAAAATGGACACTTTATGACAACTCACCCCAAATTGGGGGTATTATACGGACGCTATTTTTGATAATCAAAAACGTCCGTAATGGAAGTAAGGACTGTATACTGATTACGAAAAGTTCATCGGAGAGACTTGGTAGATACAATTAATAATTTAATCTCCTTAAAAGCTTCCGTAAAAAATAAAATTAAAAATGAAATTAGATCAATAATCATAAGTGGGACCGTTTCCATTCTGTCACCTAATGGTAAAAAGTCGTTCGTGATTGGTTCAACAGTTTAAGAGTGGGAAATACCCCTTTCTCTGAAAGTACCGTAACAAATTGTTACTAAAAAATAAGCTCAATTTTTTTTTCCAAAAATGATGAATATTGTGTCAACAGAAGTTGGTTTTAAGATAATACTATTAGTCTACTTACAAACCCCTCTAACGTTGATGATGCCCCATGTTTTATCTTAAATCGCGCCGAAAAAAAAATATATATATAATAGCCCAGGAGTGGGACTCGTTTGGAGCGACCTAACCCAGATTTTTCATTTTTTTTTTCTTTCATAACGCGCAAGGACTGATTTTTTTTCGTATCCCAATCTGTTTGACATTCGACATCTTCAATATTGATGGTACCATTTATAATTCCACAGCGGTTTCGAGGCCCCTTAACTCCAGTACATACCTTTTCATTATTTTTCGTATAAGCTTTACTATAGTATATCGACGTTTTACTGACTATGGTTGGTACGTCAAATTCAGTAGATGTATACCTCCAAAAAGCGTTAATAAAATTGAAGTATGTTAAGATAATAGCGTAGGGCACTTGATAAGATAATTGGAAATCGTCATACGTTATGGTTGACCTTTGGTCCTAGAAGTGTTAAGATAATCCAACTTTATTATAATTTATTACTTATAAATTATAACCTTTAATTTTATAAAAAAAAAAGTGCGAAGTACGTTTGATTTATCTCCGTTTCAAGAAAAAATCGTCAATTCGACATACTATACAATAATGCTAACATCGTACCGCCGACGCGCTTCCCAGTTAACAGTCGCGAATAATTTAATCGGTTTGAATGTTTGTTTTGTTTTGTTTTCGAAATCGACAAATAAATTCGCGAGAACAAATGTTTTGGTCGGATCTTCGAGCTTTAGATACACCACATCTTGCCCGTGTACAGTTATGTTAACATTAACAATTGATCCTTTATTAGGTTGAAATTATTTACTTGTAAACAAATTTAATCAAAACCAAATTTTTTTAAAGAAATTGGTCTTTAAGACCAAAAGTAATATTTTTTAAATATAGATTTATTTCCAACTCCACACTATACTTGCATTCTCCTTTATAACGGCTACAAAATCGTTCGGACTCAATCGAGGAAGTTTCGTTGTAATTGGTCTATTTTTGAATTGAAAATTTTAGTTTCTTTTTTTACAACTTTTTTTTGACTTTTTTTGACATGTTTTGCCCAAAACCTAGGACATTTTTTTCAATTCCTCAACGTATGGTGGTAGTATAAAATTTCGTCGTTAAAGCAGTTGTTGTTTTAATTGTGCTATTAGTTGTTGTACTATTTAGGAGAACAGTTGTTGTCGTAACATTTATGTCGATATTACAATCATCCATATCGTCTGACCTACCACCTTCACAACTCGCCTTTATAGTGGTATTTTCACGATAAATCCCGATCTCTATTTTTTGTCATTATTTTTCTTGGTGTCCCAGTACTACTCAGCGTTTTACATGAATTTCCGCCGTTTTTTCTTTCATATTTTCTAGATAGCAAAGCTCGAGGTTTTCCGCAGGTCAAAAAACTCGAATATGGCCATCTAGAAAATGCGGGAGAAAAAACGGCGGAGATTTATGTAAAACGCCGAGTAGCATTGCTTGTGCCCGTCCCACCGTGTTCCTAGTACGTGTATCTGATCTCTAATACGTTGTACGGTATTATTTTTGAAAATCCCACCTTTGAAAATGGTAAAAATATTACCAAAATAAACATTTTTTTGTGTTTGCTGACGTAGAATCTGTTCCACAAACAACTCCGGATTAACCACCAGCAACACAAAAAAACAATTTGTCATTTTAACGTTTAGGATTTCACAATCTTGGCGTTATTCATGTAATCGGATGTTTCTAGTGACACGACTGAATCTAACCGGATTATCATTTGACACGATGAAAATGAAAATCATCAAAACAATTAAAAAAACTTTTTGTGTGTGTATGTTAATTGTATTCGTTTGGTATGTGGTGAAAACGTGAACAAACACGACACAATGAAATTTAATTTTGGATCGTCAAATCAAAATATAAAATTGGATTATTTGGTTTTGATTTTTTGTCATACAGTCCTCACACCTTTTTCAGACGTTTTCGGTTCTCGAAAATGGCGTCCGAAAAAGGAGTAAAGACTGTATGACAAAAAATCACTAATGGCATGTTTTGCTATTAGCAAATTTAATAAATAAATAACTTGTATTTTGGCAACTTTTGGCGACCATAAAATTGTATAAGCTAAGTACTGTCAAAAACGCTAAGTACTGTCAAAAACTCTATTTGGCGACCAAACCATACACAATACCCTTCACCTTATTTTTAACTTATTTCTAAGAGTCAAACCATATGACTCATATGGAATTTTAAAACGGCACATCAAATTTAAGAACGTTTGGAAGGGGACCCTACCATAAGATTAGAAGTTTTGAAAAAAGTGTTTCATTGGAGCGCATTTCGTCGCCGATGAATCATAGCATCCATGAAGAGATGTCAGCCTCAAGTGCAGATCTTATATTGATTCAAAAGTCTAATTGATTTATATTCTCTAATCGGGATCAGATCATCGCCGAGAAAAAGTGAATAATAGGAGTTTTTCTTCGGAATAAGCAACTCGGATATTAATATATACAGTATATAGTTTATATAATTCGTCGAGCGATCGTCCAGGCAAGGGGGACTGAAGTC
Organism: Oikopleura albicans; assembly: GCA_004367875.1. NCBI lineage: Eukaryota > Metazoa > Chordata > Appendicularia > Copelata > Oikopleuridae > Oikopleura > Oikopleura albicans. Next base: position 1,111,150 of record SCLG01000021.1, read on the forward strand.
GCTTTAAGTAACGAAAGTAGTCAGATTATCTGCAAGAAAAAAAAACGAATGGAAAAAAAGAATCAATTGAATCAATGGACATAATCAAGCGTCCGATAAGAAATATACTCGTGCCCAATTATTCCCCATAGGCGGTGGCCCGCTTACAGAAAGTCCATTAAACATCGCAACCAGCTTTTAATCAACCAGTTTTTTTTTGCCATTTTCAATTGCTGCAGTCGATGATGGAGACATTATGAGCCAGTTATCAGCAGAGTTGTTAAATTACACACTTAGGCTGGACCTTATGGCTTTCAAAGGTCAAACAAAAAAGTCTCAAAAGTGAAACCTCAGCAGAGCCAAAACCAGAGATTTTAACCATCAGAAAATTGCGCGGCGTACTAGTAATGCACTCGATCAAAACACCACCTTACATACAGTATAAACAAATAAGGGTATAAATTATTGCTGGACGAAATGGTACTTTGTTGACATTGTGCAAAAATAACAGGAAAAATCAATTACTCTCAATACGGACGCACTCAATATGAACGATTTCTTCGAATACGGACGCTTTTGTGAAAAAATGTCCCCAAAACAGTCGAAAAATGGACACCTTGTTACAACTCACCCCCATACGGATGTTATTTTCGAGAATCAAAAACGTCCGTATATGAAGTAAGGACTGTAAAGGTTACAGTGTAAACTACCAGGTGTGTTCTAAGGACACAGTCTGTTCTCTTGTCAAAAGGCTTCCAGTCGACGTAGGGCCTGTAAATACACTTTCGAAATGTTTTTACATGGTACTCGAAAATAACAAATTATTTTGATAGTGGAAATAAATACTAAATAGCAGATTTTTCAGCTGCCAAAAAACTTTGTTTTTTCCTGTTTTCTTTCAGTTATTGTACTGTTCAAGTGTACTATTAAAAACTTAAAAACATACCCAAAATAAAGTAACACATCGTTATTTGTCAAATCTCACTTTGCTACTAGATAATAGTTTTGAACCTAATAGAGATCTAAGTTAACTCCCCTGAAGCCGATTTTTTTTTTTTTGGTGAAAACTCCGATTCACAAAAGAGTCTTTGTTTGGGATTAAGTCCCAGATGATATTGTATGAGATACGCTAAGGGCCTTTGGTTAAGGCCTTACGATAAGGCCGACAAGAAAATTGATAATTTTACGCCAAAAATCGTTGTTTTAAGAACATTCATTTTCGAACATGCAGAATAAGATAAAAATGCACTTGACTAAACATGAAGTGTAAGATCGATTGTAAAATTAATGGGACCAAATGGAAAAATTGTTAAATTATGTTAATGAAAAAACTGCCATAAAAAGTTTGATAAGCTGCACTAATTTTTCACGATATGAATCGATTTATTTAACTTTTAGTCTATTTAATTTATAGATTTTTCCATAATTGACTTTCATAATCTTGACTGCTTCGTTTTTTTAATTAAGTTATTTTTTTGGTTTTGCAAATGGTTTTTTCTGGGCAGACGAATTAATGTTTATCCTTCCATTAATTTTCATTAACTCTATTAAGCTGTCTGACGAATAAAAACAGAATAATCTCCCAATCGGGGCAAATAATACTCTTTTGTATTTGGCCGTGAAATATCTGAACCGTAAATATTTCTCGTTTGGGAAATGGGAACTCGTTAAATAATTTAATCTCAAAAGTGTAGAAAAATATTTAGAGAAATTAAAAATTTGTTAGAAATCCAGTGTAGAGTTTGTGCCGTTATTTCATTAAAGACTTGATTTACATTTTCACTCATTGATAAAACGTATAAATATACGTATAATACGTATAAATACGGTCCCTACTTTCAATACGGACGTTTTCGATTCTCGGAAATAACGTCCGTATTGGGAGCTTCCGTATTGGGAATAGGGACTGTATTCTATCGTATTTATTTTCCTGTTTATTTTTTACACAACATAACAGTCCAGTCTTTTACTTAATTTTTTTATTTGGGGCGTGATAACTGCGCAGTGCGTAGGCGGAGTAGCCGGAAAAAATTTTGCTCAAAATTTCGGTCAGATTATTTTATCAATTGCGGAAGCCTTCACCGAGAAGGTTTTCCCTCAATTATGAAGTACCAAAACAAGTTCGCGATAGAAATAAAATTTTTACTTTAAAACAATCGATAACAATCGTAAGACCCCGGTAAGGGTAATTAACTGGTCAAACATATTTCAAAGTATGTTAATTATTTGAAAAATAACCCTTACATTCTTTCTAGGTTAAACATAAATAAAAGGTTTTAACCTGTGGGTACAGAAACTAAAGACATATGGCCAAGTAAGGGTAGTCTTTTTTAAGAGTAAGAAAATAATCGTTTCCGTCCCTTGTGCGTACGTTTTTCAGTTTGAACTTGTAAACCGATTCAGACGGTGCTTTGAGAGGTTAACAACTCTGCTCCAAAGCCGGCTGCTCGACCGTAGTTTCGTTGAACCATGAGCAGCGCCTGAGTCGACATCCATCGCGCGATAGCTGGTCGACGCCTTCAGTTGTAACCCATATTGACTTTGTGGTTTTAAATGCATCGCATATTTAAGAAGCCCCTTTGCCAAAATGAAAACTTCACTTTTTTGTGTAAATGCCGTCGGCGCATGTCGAATGATTATTTTAAACCAAAACTTAGCACGCACACGAAGCAACGCAGACTTAGCTGATGTTCGACGTAAGTACTAGAGTTATAAAAGTATTCACAAAGGTTTACAGAAATTTTCAAAAAATTCTAAAACAAAAGATTGGCATGAAAATGTACAATTTTCTCTATATACAATTTTCAATATACAGTCCTTACTATTTATCGGACGCTTTTTCGGCCAAAATGGGGCCATTCTAATAGAAAAATGGTCCTTTTTGTGCCGATGCTCTTTTTTGGACGCTATTTTCGAGAACCGAAAAGTGCGATAAATTAGTAAGGACTGTATATGTGGAATAATTGTTGAATATTTTTTATATACTTCATGAATATTTTGAAAAAAATTTGTTTGAAGAGTTTGCGTGTTTAATTAGTTTTGTAATGGATCTAATCATATTTACATACACCCTTAATCAGTTATGTTAACACCATATATCTTAACACTTTTTGGGCGTAAACGTATCGCGATTACCAATTATCGAACCAACCGCCCTACCCAATTATCTTAGCACTTTTTGAACACCTTTGATATTAAGATAACTGGTGTTAACATAACTTGTTAGGTGGCTAATTTATCTAGTCTCGAATTATGTAAGCTAAAGCTGTGTTTGGTTTGGATAAAGCTACATTAATAATTACCCTTTTATTTATAACTCTGGGAAGTATTATCATCAAAATGAGAGCAGGGTTTTTGGACCTCGCGATATTCGACATTCTGCAACGGTGCCCAACATGGTAGCGGCGGGTCGACAACAGCAGTTCCGAATTTGCATCGGAAAAGATGGGCACTCATACTACAAACCTGTCAGCAGCGTAGGGTATGTTAAAAAAGTTTTAGGCTTTCATCCCTGAGGCACCATTACATACTTTTAGATTAAACCACTGTGGCATTTGCAGGCCACCGGTATAATTTCTGATTTTCTCTCGCATAAGAGATGTTTTCAGAGAAATTATAATAATTTAGACAAAATTATTGGGCAGCGTGATGCTAGCTCGTGTCCCATTTTGGTGCATATTAATAATTTATTCTCATTATACAAGTGATTGCCCAACGAGCAATTGCTAATTTAATATTGAGTTTCTGTACATTCCCAACTCATGCCAACAAAAGGCATCAATAGACTACACTGTGTTGTGATACCCACCATGCCGCAGTCATCCGTTTTTAAGGTTTTTAAATAAATAATTATGACCATATAAAAATTAAATGCACGAATTTTAAAAGAACACATTTCAAGTTCAAACAAAGAGGTTTCTAGGATGTGAAATTCCTTTTTGTATAGTATTGTGGATATACAGTTTTCTTTTGTTTAACTCCTAGGCGAACGTTCGAAAAGACAGGAATTGAATGATTTTTTCCCATAAATATAAAAAAATATAACAAATTTAGTCTTAAGTGTTCAAATTTAGTCTTTTGAGAACATTTAAATATAATAATTTACGTCTCAGATAAAAAAAAAAGATGATGTAAGATGTGGATTTTTGTACCGAAATTACGCGTTGTCGTCTACCTTTAGCTAATTTTTGAATGTCAAATCATGACATTTGTCTTAGATAATAAAAATTTCAACAATATGCTTTAGTATAAGGCTTAATTACACCAATTTGAATGATCATGCAAAATTCTACTATCAAAAAATGTCTCGGTAAAGAATTATTTACGGTTGAAAACCACCGTGGCCACGCGTGGACAGATGTGTCCACACAGTCTGCGTGGTCTAAGATTAAGCTAATACAGTCCCGGCATTCAAATTGTGCAATTTGGAAGTCGTGTACAATTTGAGAGTCGTGAAATTCGGTAAAATTGTCATTGTCAAGTTGATAACTAGTTTTTTAGGGCGTTTTCGAGTCTTAGATATACACTAAATTGATTCCTTAATCGTTTCGAAGAAAAAATAACAAATTGATTTAATAAATTTTGTCTGGCCAAACAAAAAGACTTTTTGCCAGTCTAGTAACTTTTGCGGAAAAAGTGCACAATTTGATGGTGCACAATTTGAAAGCCGGGACTGTAATATATTATATTAAATATAATGTATAGGCTATATGTATTTTATTATATAGCCAAATATATCGTGCCAAAAAGTAAAACTCTATTTTTTTACCTATTTTGGTGACAAAGACGTTTTTCACACATCAAACCGAACAAAATTATGGTGCTTAAAAATTATACTGAAATAACGTTTTCGTGAAAAAAAAAACTTCCGTAAAATTCCAATATCATATTATTCCAACAGAGCTTTCAGAATTGTCCCTCTACAATTACCATAATCCAATTTATGAGCTTTCGTATCGACATTTTAAAGTCGAAGCGGCCTCAGCAATGTGTTTCTTGGCAGTTACCTTTGCACCAAAGGCAAGTATAGGGTTTATTAATTCCACATAGATTGCAGCATCGTATTCTCGGGAGAATTGGGTTAAATAATTGACCCCTAAATTAGAAACATCCGAAAACATCATTTAATAGCCACCACTTAAATTCAATCATTGTATTTTCATGGTTATGAAGTTGTAACAAAAGCAAACGATTTTTCGTGTAAAAAATCTGTTCGATCAACGGATATTTCGTCCTGGACGAAAAACAAAACTGTGTACAAAACGTATTGTTTCAGCATAAAAATGCGTGCTAAAATTTTCTATACATGATTTATTGTTGGACTACCCAGTACAGTTTTCTTGCGAGATTTTGGCTTGATTTTGACTGTTTGTTCGAAACATATGCGATTCGATATGGTGGTTTAAAATGAAATCAAATTAAAATTGAATTTTCAGACTTAGCAGCATAGATCCCTCGCCGGGTAGCCAGATTATAATAAAAAATCAACGATTATCTCGACTCAGTTCATTGGTCAGCTCGCGGTCAAAGGAAAATGGCTCTCTAAATCTGTACGATCTGCGAAAATAGGCGCTATGCGCCAAAAATGACATGATTTATTTCGATTTTCATTTCCTCTAACCTTTTGATATAAAACCGAATCTTTTAATTCCGCCAAGTTCTTGAATCATATAAATCGTCCTTCGAACGAGAAATTGATTTGATTCGAAGGGCTCTTTTTATTTTACTAAATTGTATTTTATTTTAACTCAAAGGAATGCGTGCCAATTGGCATGCGCCAGAGGATGATAACTTTGAGATAACTTTTCCAATAATAACAGATTTGTAGAGCTCAAACAGATTGGCGTAGCTGATGGTCTACATTCATGGTCGGATCTAAAATACTTTAAATCTATGTCATATTCGAGACACGGGCGAACACACGTATTCACCGGCACGATCACGATAAAAGTTTTAAAATTACAAAAAAGTAAAATCTAATTACTTCGGGCCGTGGGTTCGAATCCCATTTATCTTTATGTGAACACAAGGCGACGATGTGCACACAAGGCCACGGTTTTGGGGAAGTGGTCGGTGACTCAGTGTGCACATAACGCGACAACCCGCACGGTGTGGGTCACACCGCGACGATGGTACTTTTGCTAAAAAATTGTAAATTTTGGAGTAAATGAATTTTTTGAACTTGAACTCATTAATGATCTATTTGAATACCAGTATGAAATACAATGAAAGTAAAAACAAATTGTAAAGAAATCGACCATACGGTATGGTCCATACCATTTAAAAACGATAATCGCGTATTTTGTGGTCGGTGCGGACACAACGCGACGGTTTTTGGGAAGAGGCAGTGTCGCGTTGTGTGCATACCTATTGTATATATATATCAGTGATATAATTACATATAATTAACATATCCTAGATTTCAAAAATAACGTCAATTCGAAGGTTTTTAATTGATGTTTAACCTGAACAGAACATATGATTTTAAAAGTTAAAACAAAATGCCCCATTCGATTTTGTTGTAACCGCACCTCGTGTATCGTCCTGATTTTAAAACACGAAAAAATTTTTTAGCGAAAATGCATATTTCTCATCAAATTAGGCCCTTAAGAGGAGGAGGACTGTAATACAAAAATGTTTAAAAAAAAAGGAAAGCGCCTTTCGGTGCTTGCTTTTCGGTGATTGGCCGAGCGCGCTCAAAAAAGACCAATGACAGGCCACGTAGGCGTCAAACGCGCTGTCAAGCAACGTTACCAAAAAGTGGTAACAGTATTTATTTTTTCGCGTTTGAAAATCACTGCGATATATGAAAAACCAAGTTATTTCTGGCGGAAATGTTTAAAACAACAAATTTGATTTAAATTTAGACCATGAACCTCGTCTTAATAATTAATCGCAATTAAAATATTGAACCGCAAATTCTAATTTAACATTAATTTTGAAACTTTGGGAAAGATTGCGTTTGGCATTGTGGCTTTATTGCAAAAACCATTCAAGTATATGTATGGCGAAGAAATTGTCGATTTTGGTTTTGCATAATCAAATCAGAATTTAAAATTACCATTTTTTTAAATTAAAACTATTATGGCCCATAATAGTTTTAATTAAAAAAAATGGTAAAATAATTTATGGGCCTCAATATTTACCACAGTTTCTAAATTTTAACTTTTAAAATCTCAGATATACAGTGTGTCCGCGAAAAAGCACGTCGCGCTGCTCGTTTTTTCTCTTCTTTTTGAATGGCAAAGAGCGAGCACCGCGACGTGCTTTTTCGCGGACACACCGTATCTAGGGTCGCCAAACTGACATGAAAGTCAATTTTAAAAGGGTACNAAACGTGAATTCCACTATCGCGGCTGCTGGCTTTGCCAAAAATATTCTCAAATACTATTTCACCCGATAATTCATTACACCAACTAGCAGTTGTTTTAGTCGGTGGCTATAAGTTTAATACATACAAAAAATGTATACCGGTAATTTCCGATGACACAGTTTGAAACGGTCCGAAAAGATGTATGTTACATACTGTATATACTGTACATATATTTTATTGTGTTTGAAACACTCTTTCATTCATTTAATATACATCATGTTAAACGGTCAGTTTGTACTTTATACGGGTATAAATTATACCCATTCAACCGTTGTCTTCAGAATTTCTATTGATTCTATCAGTGTATAAACAAAGCTCAAAAACTGTTAAATGGATAATATTTCGAGTTGCAACAAGACTAGTTTTCAGTTACAGCATTTTACACGCCTAACCCTTAATTTGTGACAAAAATTCTGATACGTAAAAATGAACCTATTGTATGTGACAAAATGGTGATCAGGGGATTTTTAAAAGTAATAGTCATGTATCATAAGTTATTGACCAGGTCGTACTAGAGATGTGGTTATAAGGTCCGACAATTTGGCAAGTATAAGGTCTAATGGAAGCGAACCAAATATACAAAAACAAACAAGCCGTTTTCCATCGGGAGAAAAAATTGAGTAATTAATAAAAAAGTATAATCGTTTTTTATGCAAATCTAAGTACAACTTGAAAAAAAAAACGTTTGATAAAACAGACACACAGAAAACACATTTAGAAATCATGGCTGGGCAATGAATGGATTGGCAATAGGCACACAAATATCCGTTCCAAAATTGTCTAGTCAATTTCCACGTCTGAATCGCTAAGTTCATAAATGGAGAGTGAACTCTCGGAATTGACCGTATAGATTGACGGCGTAACTTCAGTCTAAAAAATTACAAATAAGCGATACGTGTCGTTTATAAAAAATTGCTGTCTGTTTAGTAGAAAGTTTCTACTAGAAACCTTATTGAAATTTTCAATTCGAAAACCATACTGGTATAAAAACGAGGCTTATGTTGAGTGACACGGGCTTATTTAGCTAATATTATATGTGCCCTCTAATGAGCAAAACATGGAAACGGATAACAGTTTCTCTGTTTTCTCCGTTTGACGGATGTAGTTGGAAAACGGAGAAAATTGAAAAAAAAAAATCGAATAATTTAAACAAATGTAAATTTTCTAAGTTTTCCGCCTACACCCGGGAAAACGGAGAAAAGTGAAAACGGGGAAAACCGAACAAATTTTTTTATCCGTTTTCAAGTTTCTCCATTTTCCTAGTACAGTGTACTCCATTTTAGGTTGTACTGTCTAATGTTTCACAAAAAAAAACAATAATAAACTTTGGACGACGCCCAGAGAAAAATGAAAGATAGGCGATAATTTATAGCGCAGGATGTAGTCGATGAAACATTAAGGTTTATACAGGGATTTTCCATATAGTAATTTTCCATAAATTTCGGGAAAATCTTACGCTTTCTATAAATTGAATGACATTTTCTATGTAATTGTCACGGAAATCTAATTGGGATACGTCGGAAAATGAATAATTAACGTATACAATGGAGTAAATATTAAATAGTTTTGAAAAAAGTTATCAAATGTTTAATCGTTTACCTGGGCACCGTCATCAGAATCGACGGTGAAAATTGAGCAAGACTTTTGATCGAATCCTGAGTCCGCCTGGACTTTTGCAGAGAAAATTAAACTTTTATACAAATCATTCGTTCGAATTTCATCTTCTGTCAAATTTTCCCAATTTGCGTCGATTGAAAAATTCAGCGAATCCCCAAAATCGCCAAGCGATGTTTCCGAATTTAATGTTACTATTGATTTAGCTTCAACCTATTAATAAAAAAAAATAATATATGTAATTAGAATTTTAAATAACACCAACGCAGTAACAACTTGAGCTAAATCACAAAACATATTTGTGACAACTTTTGCTTAAAACCCTTAAAGGGTCCTATTTTAGACAAAGGCTATCTATAAAAACTTAGGAACAAGTTTGGTAATATAAATTTATTTAAAATTTTACATATCTTTTGTATATCGTTAAAGCATTTTTGACGCGAATCAATACATATCACATGAGAGTAAAGTTTACACATAAAGATATACATATGTATTTCAGAAAAAAAAACTCAAAAAAAAGTTAAAGATAACGGGACGAACGGAAAACGTCTAAACTGATGAAACATAACGGTACAGGGCTGTACTTTGCCATAAATAAAATATAAAAAAATAATACCTCATCGTCGGATTCAATGGAGTATATTGAAAGCGAATGAACATCTTGTGTAGGTGAGGCACATAGTCGGGAAGCTTTCTGATTCGATATGTGTCGGAAGAGTTCATCCGTCTGAATTTCATAATCCTTTGACGGTACGGTATCACATTTGTCCGGGATAGCGTACTTTACGCAGTCGCCTTCGTCCGATTCCTCATCAATTGAAAAAATTGACCCATCCGAAACTTCAGAAAGGGTCAAATCCAGCTCAAGGTCACGCCCGATATAGTTAAATAGTTGTCCTTCCTCGATCACTTCCAATTTTGGCGCCCATGTAAACATTTTCTGAATACAAAAAAAATCAAGGTAATTCGCCTATCAAGGTCACTCGAGGTCAGATTTATCATCAGTGTCATTTTCTCTCTCGCCCTCCGACTCCTCATCTGAACTCGATGATGGCAATTGGCGATTAATATTTCCCCCGTTTTCGAGGTCAAACGGGTCCCAATCGTCCCGATGTTGGTCTTGCTCGATTTCCGCCTTGATTTCGTCTTCCACGGCCCGAATTGCGTCCGAACTTTCACACTCTTGATATCGGTCTACGCAGAGTTAACCAATATTTCGCACTGATTATGTAAAGTGAGCCGATAAATAACTGAGAAAATTAGAATTGGATAATAATATTTGTCCACAACATCGAAAATATACAAATTATTTCATACGTTACATATACAGTATACATATATATTCCTTATTCTACATCTGTACTCGAAAAAATAACTATTTTATAACGACACAGCCTGATTTGGGTTGATAATATTCACCGAATACAGAAAAATACGATAAAAATTCACAAAACTGATTTACAATAAAAAGGACTATTTATAATATCTGATATTTTTTAGAGTAATCAAGCTGATTTGGGCTGAAATAGAAAATGGCTAAATCTTAAAACAACGAAATTTTCCGCATTTGATTTTCAATAAAATATTTTTTTATATTTACAATATTAGTAATAGCCGCAAATTTCGTTGTTTTAAGATTTAGCCATTTTCTAATTCAGCCTAAATCAGATTGATTACTCTAAAAAATAGCAGACTATATTTTACTCGAATAAGTACTTATGATATAAATTTTAAAAGAACATATGACTTATAAATTAAAAAAAGTAAATATGAGTATAAATGATAGTGATCCAAATAACCGACCACCAACTCCAAAAACAAATACATATAAATTATATATGATATAATAAATATGATATTAATAAGAAGGTCTCGGAACGTTACGTAGGTCATTAAAAATGAGAAAAGTAGCTATTTCCAAGTAGCTATTTCCAAGTAGCTATTTCAAAAGCATAGTTTTCAACTCTGGTCCAAATAATGTTCGTTCATTTCGAGAAAATTGTGGCCCCATTTGAATCCCTCCATGACATTAGCCGATTCCTCCTCAAGACCACAAATATAGAGTGCGGCGGCGAAGGCTTCGACACAAGTCAAACGGTGTGGCTTTCCATAGTTTACCGGATTTCCAGCAATTAACATGGGTAAGAGTCNGATAGTGATCCAAATAACCGACCACCAACTCCAAAAACAAATACATATAAATTATATATGATATAATAAATATGATTTAAGTAAGAACGTCTCGGAACGTTACGTAGGTCATTTAAAATGAGAAAAGTAGCTATTTCAAAAGCATAGTTTTCAACTCTGGTCCAAATAATGTTCGTTCATTTCGAGAAAATTGTGGCCCCATTTGAATCCCTCCATGACATTAGCCGATTCCTCCTCAAGGCCACAGATATAGAGTGCGGCGGCGAAGGCTTCGACACAAGTCAAACGGTGTGGCTTGCCATAGTTTACCGGATTTCCAGCAATTAACATGGGTAAGAGTCGGTCCCCACCACTTTTTAGTTTTGACAGGGGGGTTTCGTCCAATTTGGCCCAACTGCAGTCGACCACCCCTAGACCACGGGACCCGACCAATTCAGCGTCCGCCATTGAAATAAACTGAATGAAAAAAAATTAATTTGGGGCCTATTGGTTATAAGGGCACCGTCGTAATCCGGATAATGTGCTTTCTGGAGAAAGGGTTTGATTATGGATAAATGTATTAACTGTCGGCGGATTATAGCCTATAAGTTCAAGGTTAGTTCAAGGTTAGATATATTTTAAAAACCTAATAATAATTAGGTACAATTTTCACCAAAACGTATGGTTTTTGAAAACTACACGTAACATGTAGGACGATTCCCTCCAGGATGATTTCTAATTAACTTCTTAATTTCCATAATTACCTCTGTTGCTGAAGGGGTTAATGAGATTCCTTGGCACTTCTGTCTAACATTAATAACTTTAAGTTTATTAAACCGCTCCAGTTTTCTACCGCTACATCTCTTTGGGTCGCATTGGCCAAAATCCCACATCACCAGTGGCACGGGAAAATTACAAGTACTTAAAATGGAATCAACAATTGATACTATTTTTATAAAATAATTACACATGAATTCGCCGCAAAGCCCCCACAAAAACAAAGCTATAATAAGTAAAAATTGCGTCGAAATCATAAGTTATCCGTTATATTGCCAAAGCTTCACAGGTTTTTCCATATTTGTTTTAAAACATTAGATTTGATGCTAACTATATTACAAGGGTCGTCCTATCACTTTGAAAATATAATACATTATGAATAAAATAAAGTTTTTCAAAGTGATAGGACAACCCTAACATACTTAACATTAAATCTAAGGTTTTTAAACAAATATGGAAAAACCTGTGAAGCTTGTGTTGCCGTCATGTCCGTGTGTCGCCGCTGATACCCCGTCAATCTCAGCACCGACACCGTATTGTTTGCCTTAATGTGTTTTAACTTAAATAGATCCAAGTGGTCCGGCCCGGCATATTTACCCGGTAGGGGATTAAATTTTTGGGGTTGCAGGTACAAGAGGTCGTGTTTTTTTTTGGGAAAACTCAATATATTGTGGACTCCATTTTGGGTTGGGGGTCCGCCCCGTTTATTAAAATGTTGTCTACCACCACCTCTCTTTGGCATTTTTATCAAAAAATAAATAAAATAATTTAAGTAACAAGTATAGCAGCCCCACTTAGCCCGTAAACAATTATTTTAAATTTTCACTACGTGATTATCAACTCAAATATCATCTCAGATTTCTTTCCCACGTGATTCATTGCTCCCCGCGCATTTTTTTGTTTTTTTTCTTGAGAACAGAGAAAAAATATAATCTTATGGGCCATAAAAATTATCCAGTGCTTTGTGAGTGGCTTGGTTATGCATTTCTGGATATGCATTTATCTAAGTACTTTTTTTTTATCGATGAGCGTAAAAAATACTATTACGTAACAATGTGAACGGTTTTATTGCAACGTGATTTTTTTTTTATTGAATGGGCCTGACAAAAAAGGTACTACAGTCAACGTTGACTTTTTGAGACGGGAATTTTAGACCAAATCGTTGGGGCGTTTGCGCTCACGGAGCACGGCAGTTATTTTCTTTTTTTTTTGTGTTAACCCATGATAAGTTTCACACAAAAAATACAATAACCGCCGTGCTCCGTGAGGACTAGCGTCACTTTGCTCGCACTTTTTAAACTCGATTTTCTATAATCAAAGTCGGTATGAATCATACCGTATGATTCATTTACGAAAATTAACTTAATTTATATTTTTTTACATTTTTTTTCAGATTTTACTAAAGAAAATTACCAGTTCAGGATGCGCGCATGTGCGCTGCTCACAGTGATATATTTTTTTTGCAATTTTTTTTTCTTTATGAAAAATGCATAACAAAACAGCGCAAGAATAGTTGGAAGAATACAGGGGGGTCTGGTTATAAGGTCACAAGGTGTGACTGTTATAAGGTCAAGTCATTTTTTTTTCAAGATAAATCATGTCTTTTTTTCACCTTTTTTGGGTTTAAATTTAGAATAAGATATATATACATTATAACTACACGCCGTGTAGTACACGGGTAATAATTTTTTATTGTAATCATGTCTTTTTTTCACTGTTTTTTTGGGTTTAAATTTAGAACAAGCCATATACTGTATATGAAACATGAGTAAAAAACACGGGAAATATTTTTTTTACAGAAATCATGTCTTTTTTCACTTTTTTCTTCATTTGTTTTGGGTTTGACCTTATAACCAGGTTTGGTCCTAAATACTTTATATCGCGTCAAGTCAGTTTTTTCAGACCTTTTAGCGTCGCGAAAATATTAGTGCCGTTTTCGTCGGTTATAAACTCTGGGTTTGAAATGCGTTAAAAGTTAAGTCAGTTTGTTACATATTTTTGTTTCTAGGGCAATTTCAATTATCGCCCGAAAAACAAAAATGTGCTCAAACAAACGACCATTTTGATGATCAGCTGGAATCGAAAACGTGTTCTAGATTTTTTGTTGTTAGGTTTTTTTCGACAATTGCTGATTTTGATTGTCGCAACAACTTTTTGGCTCGAACCATCGATATTTGTCAAATCATAGTGCTAGAATTCTTTCGGTAATTGTTTAAAATCGCAAACGTTTACTTTTTCTTTATCAGTCGAAGAGATTAGAAGTTGAGACGAAGTCAAGTTTTTGGACAAAATTAGTGATTTTTTGTGGGATTTTTTAGACGGAGATTTTCTAAACTTCCGTAGCCACGAGCCAATTTTACTCAAATTTATATAGAAATCATATCTTTTTGGCCTTTTTTCTGCCCAACTTTAAAAACACCGCTATTATTTTATTTATTTTTTGTCACGACGGTGGTCAAATAGTCTTTTATTTTTAGATAAATCAGAATGGATTTGAGCGAAGTAGATCAGAAAGTCAATGAACTGTCGCGGTCCGGTTCAAATCCGGCGATGCGCGGCGTACTTTTCGCCAATATGTATATAAAAATCGGTACGTAGGGGTACAGAAGTTTTTGTTTTGCCTCTTTTTGGCGCAATCTTTCGGTTGAAATTTGGTCGATATGGACTATATCTATTTACTAAAGTAATAATGATAAATATCATATAGTAAATACAGTTTTGAGGAATTGAGTTCTTCAGATTCTTAACGACCTTTTTCTTAGGATATTACGACAAAGGTATCACCTGGTTAGAGAAATTTTTACAGCTGAGACCCCGAGATGCCGACGCCCTCTGTCTACTCGGCGATTGTCATTTTGGAAAGAAACAGTTCTCGAAAGCACTCGAATCATATAAGGTAAATTACTTTATGAAACGTATTCTCCGAAAAACCACGGTGCTTAAAGAGGTATTCGACAGGCTTTCCCGGTGGAAAGTATCAATTACAATTGTAATTATTAATATTAATGAGTTTATGTTAGCGATCGTTAGAAGCGCGACCTCGACAGCCCAGCTTATCGCTAAAAGTTGCCGAACTTCTGGTACGATATGATGAAACAAAGAATCTCGATAGCGCCGCCATCTGGCTACGAAAAGCCGAACAAATTAATCAAGGCAGTCTCGAACTCTACCACATACGAAAGGTAGGCATATTTTTATGGAAATTTTAGAAAAAAAGAAGATAAATTTTTGATTTTTCCTCAAGCGGATTTTTCAGGTGTCTCAATTGAATATTTTTTATATGAAAGAGTTGTCCACAAATATGTTTTTTTGTAAAGTGAAGCTAAATTATATTATTTGTTCATAACTTATAAAACAGAATAAATTATGACGCAGCACTCTTTACGATTAGGTCTTTGACGCTGAGAAATTGACCGGTTGGATTACGAAAACCGGCCCGCGTTTTTTTTATATTTACCCGATTACCCCATTCGAAGAGCTAATTGAACAAAAATGCTCCACTATATAGTCTATAGATATAGAATATATATTTTAACTTTACTTTGACAAAAAAAAATATATTTTTGAACAAAGTGTCAAATTCTTCTTCCCAATCGGCTTTTGGGTTTTTTTTCAAATCATCATAATA
>SCLG01000021.1:1155037-1166735 GCA_004367875.1 Oikopleura albicans
GAAATAAGGTCAGCTATTAGTGCCGTTATAAGGTCAAGTCAATTTTTTTTGCACTAAGGTCAAGTCAGTTTTTTTGAGTAGCATGATTTTTGGGGAAAAATCTTTAAAATCATGTCTTTTTACGTTTTTTTGGATAACGACTCTTAATTAAGGGTAGTACGGTCGATTTGTTTACAAAAAAATGCAAAAAAGAAAGGCTTCCTGGAGAGAGGGCATACATTATAGAAGTTTGGGAATACTATGAGAACCTATATCCATCCTTTGTTATTCATTTCCCGTTTTTTGCGGGACCATAACTATTGTTTTTATTGTTTTTTTGAACTTTCAACTCAAAAAAAAAAATATTTTTTTTGGACAAAATCTACAAATGTTCTCTAACGAAACTCTCGACAAACAACTTGCAATTGGGTATAAAAAAGAATTAGATCGTTAGGGTTTGCCGTATTAACGGAATATTGTTTAAGGTACTTTTTGGACACCATTTTTTGAGTAAAAATGATAATATATGGTGTTTTTACCAAATAATGCGGTCTTAGTTTTTGATCAAATTAATTGTGTACTTGCTTTGAAGTCTTCTAATGATTATTAAAGTAAAATAAACTGGAACGAAATACGCAAACAAATTTTAGCAAGGACCACTAATGTGAACGATTCCGTATTTCACCCAATATTTTCCAACTTTGAAATGGTCAAAATTTCTAGAATTTTTTGCCGGAAATAAAGTTTTTGTACTTGAAGTCATTCATGATACATTTAGGGTTTACTTGAAGTGAATTATACGCATACAACACGGTCAAATAAAAAAATGATGTTCATTTGTAAACAAATTAACCGTACTACCCTTAACTCCCAGGGGTCACAGTGTGACGATCGTCACACAACGCCCTATTCGCCTCATATCTCTATGAAAACGGGCTCAAAGCAAAAATTGCCGATAGAGGAGTCGAATGAAATTTCACGAAGAAAATTTTGAAAAAAAAAACGGGGGTGATTTTCACATGTGACCCCTACGGGTTATGAGAACATCTGTGACCCTTGGGAGTTAAAGTCTTTAATTTAAAAGACCTTACTCATTTTTGGGACGCTGCTTTATCGGACGTTGCTCTTTTTACGGACGCTATTGTCGATTTACGAAACGGTCCGAAAATACATATAAACATACAATAAACACATTTTCCTGTAGTAAATTTAATCCTACATTCAACTTTGAAATGATAGCCCACTCTAAATTGCTAGACTTCGCAACTGAGTGCTCAAAGAATACAGTTTTGATTATTGACAAACATATTCTAGAAAGTCAGTAATATTTTAGAGTAAAGGCTTTACTGTAAAGTTATCAGTGATATGATATGATATCACGGATATCAGTGATAAGTTATCACAATAAATTTAAGTATAGAATCCATACTCTTTATAGGGATGTTTTTCATCCTCAAAACTATACACTGCCCTATCACGTTAGATTTAGAAACTGGAAGGGACGTTAATATATTTTGATATAAATAATATTCGGCAATCATATATGCTGATTGACGCATTGTTCCCGTACTGTACTGACCCGTGGAAATTGAGTAATTCATAAGGCAACAAGGAAAGGAAAGAAGGACACACTCATGGCTAGGGGTTCTTCTAGTTTGCATTTCAAATAGCCCATCGCCGCAAGCGGCTCAAATTTTGCATGCAGTTAGTACCCGAGAACTTTATTACTGTTGTTTCGCGGCTTGACATTTTTTGAAGCAAATTGCATTTTCGCTCATAAAAAAAAATAANTTTAAATTATAGATGCAATTGCAGTTCCTTCCTTCGGAGATTATGATAACTATAAATTAACCCTTACGTCGAATTTGGAGCTAGTTTTGCTAAAATGCTCACTAGTATTATTTTGCTAGTTAAACTTTGCATCAAGGTGCTGACGCAAGTACCTTAGACGGCCTAGCTGAAATGCGGTGGAAATAATTTATAGTTATTATAAATTATAATTTATAATATTTCCATTCATCGAGACTTGATAATCATAAACTGAAGATATTTGTAATCTTTATTTTCCATATATTTCGTCAAATTCTGACATTTTCAATGGTGTTTTTTCACGACACCATTGAAAATGTCAGAATTTGACTGGAAAATAAAGATTACAAATATCTTCAATTTAGTTATTATAATGTCCGAATAAATGGTCACTTTTCAAACAAAAGACAGATTTTTTCGTTGTAGCCAATTTTATTCTGTATATGAAGAACGGCAGCAGTAATTTAGTCTAAAAAAGAAAGCAGAAATTTCAATTTCTTGTACTGTTGAACTGAACCACAAAATGTTTTTTTGAAAAAAAAAGCGAAATAAAAAGAAGCATAATTGTGGTAAAACGGCAAAAGTAAAGATTTTGTGGGGTGAACAAAGGACGATAAACGTCCAAATAGCCTATATTTGAAATTATACATTTGTATATAAATATTTTTGTTGGACCTTTGACACAGAAAAAGAAAATCTCTCCAAGGAAATTTTGGCATCTAAATTCAAAACGAGAAAATAGAAAAAAATTGCAACGAGCAACATATCGTGTAAAAAGAATTTTAGATCAAATTTTTTGCAAACAAAGTCATCACCATTCTTGAAATACATATAAGTATATTGAAAAGGCAATTATTGTAGTAAAATGGTGAAAAGTGAAATGATAAAGGAAGGAAATAGTGACTCACTATTCATTTTCATAACTTTTAAAAATGATAAATTTATCTGGAAATGGGAGAGGCAGTAACTGGAACAACAATTAACTGGAACCAAGTGCTTTAAAACTTCTTTTTAGCCGTAATTAAGTCACAAATACATATTCAACACAACGGTCTAGCCAGCATAGCATGGCACCGTCTGAATCGGTCTCTTTTCTTTTGTGGCGAAAGGTTAATCCGCCGAAATTTACGCCTTTAAGCATTCTTATTGGCCAAAATTTCGGCGGATTACCCCTAAAGAAAAGAGGCCGATTCAGACGGTGCCCATAGCTTATACGGTATAAGTTATACCTTTATGTGGAACAATACTATCCAATTTAATTATCGCTATAAAACAGTTTTAAGCACTTGGTTCCAGTTTATTTTTATTCCAGAGATTGCTCCTTTTTGGAAATGAATTAGTAAAGTTATCTGATCTTGGATCACGGAGATAAAGGCGATGAAAAATTATATTTCACGTAATTGATTTTCGATCAAAATTA
The DNA here is from genome assembly GCA_004367875.1 of Oikopleura albicans. Classification (NCBI taxonomy): domain Eukaryota; kingdom Metazoa; phylum Chordata; class Appendicularia; order Copelata; family Oikopleuridae; genus Oikopleura; species Oikopleura albicans. Next base: position 1,158,246 of record SCLG01000021.1, read on the forward strand.
CATCACATTTTTATATATATAAGTCGTCTTCAAAAATTTGATATCTTCGAAAAACTTAAAGAGATCTTCCACAGCTGTAGCGCCTGAAAAATACAATGGTCATTTGTTTTGTTATATTCGAACGAAAATCTGAAGATTAATTATAAATTATACATGTATAAATATGTGATAACATAAATTTTATGTACTCAATGAGAAGCGGAAATAGGAAAAATGACATAAGTTTTCCTGGGGGAACTCGAAAAACGGCATTTTTTGTTCAAGATATTGTATAATTATAAGGTTTCCAACTTGGCGGTATTATTTAAAAATTTACGATATATGACTAATTCGGAGACGGAAACGTGGAACATTCGGGATGTCATGGACTGCACCAGGTCAGACTGCAATGCGGATTGCAAAATGGACTATTTGTAACCTTTAGGGTACTAAGATTCAATTTTAGTTACTAGTTTAAGGTCTTATAAGATTACAGCAAATTGGGATTGACCATATGGTCAGGGGGCTATTTTATGATGAGTTGAAAAACAATATTGCAGTACGATTTGGCGCAAGCCATGACATCCCAGAATATTCATTTTACATCGAACCTCGTAAGTTTTATAGGAAGATTTTCAATAATTCCGTAATAATTTCGTAGTCAGACTTCGAAGGTTCCATTAATGAGGTACCCCTTGAATATACTAAGTTTCTATAAATACCGCAAGCTAATTGAATTGTTTATAATCCTTCAAGAAAAAAAACATTTTTCAAGTCCGCAACATGGAGAACAGAATTATGATTGCAAAATCGCGAGACTTTTACACAAGAACAAACACGTCGCAAAATGATTAGTTTTTTTTTCACTGACTCACAAATTATTTTGGATTATACAAAATAACTTACACTACTACAATAAAATTTTAGCGCAATTCTCCCATCCGATGTCTCCCTATTATGGGGCGTACGGCCACCGCGTGGACAAAGCTACACATTTTATTTTATCTTTTAGTTCGAGTAATATTGTAGTAAATATTATGTAAGTGTAAATAATATATAAACCATCGTGTTTTTCGTGTGTTTACAAAAAGACATACTTTTGTGATTTTCAACAAAAACTTCATTCTTCCAGTAATTACAATTTATGACATTTTTTAGCAGGACCTATCAAAGTGATGAATTTGGTGAAAAATATGGAGCGATAGGTCACTTTTAAGCATTTTCCCGAAACAACTCATCTTTTGTGCTTTGTTTTTGGAGTTTAGAAATAAAATTAAATTTGAATGTGAATTAAACGAGCGATCTGCGTTCTTAGAAAAAAAATATGAAATGAAGTAATTTTTGAATTCTATATTTACGTCGTGAAGCTTTTCTTTGGGAGATGATTAAGATTAAACATCAAGTGATAAAATTATAAGTTCACACAATAATTTGAAAAATTGTAAATAGAAATTTTTAGAATAAGGCAAAAAAAGGAATACAAAAACTCTATTTTCGTTGCACCGACAAAAAAAAATCGTGAAATAATTTACCGTTTGAAATAAATTCTCGGTAAGGTTTTAAAACTATAATTGATATAATATAACGAACGTTCGTAGTTATTTTTGTAATCTGACAATACGATATATATAGTCCATATAGTCTGATGATTCTTTCACATGCTTCCAATAAGAACAACTCCTGTGTAACTTGTAATAAATAATAATATTTTATGGTAATATATAATACTAAGGTATAAGCTAAAAAACATTGCAAACAAAAAGGGACTTTTCAAGAAGTACAGACACACAAATATTAAGTTTGACGCCCCATAGTTTATGGGCTATAATGTACTGCTCTTATAAACAGACTACCCAGAATTAGGTCAACCCTGAATTGAAGACAATACACTTCAAATAATTCTGAAGATAAATAGCTAGGGTGAGTCAGCTCATTGTCTAATATGTCCAAAGTCAAAAAAACGAATTCAATCTTGGAATTTTTAGCCCCTAAGGTAGTAGTACCGGCTATTGGTGATAAATAGTTCGCGTTCAGTTTCTTTTTAAAGAAATAAAATAAATTGACCGGCGACTTTTTATCGCCGACAACCGGTATAAGCATAATGACAATTTCTTCTGCCAAAAATTTTCGCGTAGACTTGTCAAACATGATGCTAAAAACGAAATTTTAATACCAAAGTGCCTCTTAAAGCGACTTAAAATATTCAGCATAAACTTTAATAAACTTTTCCACATCATACGGGATATACACTTTCCCGAGGACCCGACTCACCCTATAAATAACCCTGTTAAAAATCATTGGTATCTTGATAATCTATATTTTTTCTCGTGGGCAAAAGGCGGTTTTGGTCTTTCTTTCGATGGGTTTTTGTGTGTTTTCTTAGCCATCGCTTCTAATTAGAAAACAGATCAGCAATCGTAAAATGTGATTTTTTTCATCACCTTCGAACGTGGTCACTGGTTTGACTCGAGTCCGAACTCGTAATGACCAGCTCGCTACTGTCTGTAGTGGCTCCGTCCGTTTTGATGAAATGATTAACGCGTTTTTTGTCCTCTTCAATGTGATTGGCTGCGAACAGAAAAAATAACCCGCCAAGTATGGAAGCCAGCGGGCACATGAGCATGCCATATTTGAGTGCCTGATAATCGACAACATAAGTTGCATCCACTGTAATATCCGCCGGATACACGGATAATGAGTCGGCAATCGCACCAATCAAAATGGGCGAAATGGCGTCACCAAGCGCATGTCCCAAAAACATTTGAACAGCATTGGCTGTCGCGCGCCTCTTAGGCACACAGGTCTCCATCGTCATGTTAACCATCAACGCCCAATTGACACAGCCGCCGACCATGCCCAGGAAGCCGAGTATCCAAGTGGCATTCGGCACTTTGAGCGCGGCAAAAATTGCCAAACACGTACACACCCCCATGGCAAACTGGCCCGTGGCGCATATTTCGGCGTCGGCACGCTGATTCCCGGCCGCCTTCATTTTATTCGATGCGAAGAGGCCGACGGCAACACCACCAAGTCCAGAAACGGTCGTGATTAAGCCGAATGTAAACATAATATCGGAATATTCACAGGAATCACTTTGGCAAGGCGCAATGTCCCCACGAAGGACATAGGCAAGGGCCAAAAATTGCGGGAACCAGACGGAAAGACTACCAATAGTAAAAGCAACGCCAACGAATCCTGTTTTGCGTTTAAAATTTGTATTTTATAAATGATGTAACAAGAGGTACTCGCTTGTTGAATTGTTGCCAACTGTTTATTGATTAACCAATTTTTCGGAGCAAATATTTAAAATAAAACACATTTGCAATTTTTTTTGTTATGTCGGTCCGAAAATTTGTAAATTTTTTAACCCATCCGATTTATGACTTGATGGTAACAACCAACTTTTAGCTGAGCACGAAAATTTAGATGAGTCATTCTTATTCTGCAGTTTTTGCGTTAAACCATAAGCTCAAATATAATATGTGCTAGTAGCACTTCTTGATTTATAGATGGTGCAAATGTATACAAAAAACGTGATAAGATAACAAATCACAGTAGATCTATAAATAATCTGACTTAGTTATCTATATATTTACCAGCATTTGTTATTATACCATATTTGCTTATGTTTTTTTTTGTTAAAACTTCTTAAAAATCAAACAACATAATATTGAAAATGCCATCATATATGTAACTTCCGTTACTTTTAATATTTACTCACAAAATTTGGAAAGCATTCAACAATTGGATGCCCATCAAAAATTTACCAAACAAACTTTATTTGGAGACTAAACGAACAAAATTGTAAATCTGTGACATGTTTATGAGAACACGTCATCGGTCTGATTTTACTGCGAAGTGATTACAAGACGACGATATCGATGTGAAACTATTGTATCAAAATATTGAACAAAAATTTTATCGAAGTTCTATCTGTAATATAAGAATCGTCAGACTTAATAACATAGACTCAGCTGTTGATTTAGTCGTTGATTTATCGATTTTCTGATAGAGTTCATTATTTTTATTGCTAAGTCAGCCGGAGTTAAAATACACCAAGTTAACCGAGTTAAAGCACAGATGGGCCCAACAAAAATTCCAAAAATTGAAAATTTTTTGAAAAAGACATTGACAATGTACAATGTAATGTTATGTATTCTGGTGGTAAGGTTGGACCACTCAGTATGTAGGTCATAAAAGTGGCCAATCTTAGAAAAAGCCTCTTGTCGATTTGGCGGTTATGTTGTGGCAACTTTGTTTTCAAAGATGGAAATTACAGCTAAGAAAATACTACAGTAAATTTGCCATACGGTAACTCAAAGCACATTGGCCCGCTGTTCGAGTCCCTTGTTATAAAACTGATACAGTTTTACATCAGCATTAAACATAAAAATGAAAATCTATAAAACAAAAAACTCACGTCTAAATTAAGCACACGACACACAATTATAATTCCAAAACAGTAAAATGGATTTTCAATACACAATAAAAATCAGGCCATATTGGAGGCTAATAAAAACCACTCCATTTGACATATATATATACGTACACTGCTAAGGCCGGCACTATTCTCGCTGAAAAAAAAATGCGAAATGGCATTTTAACCCCTAAGGTCCTATTGGGGATTAGAGTCTCCACGGTAAGAAAATGTCTTAAACGCGTTCCGAAAGTGATACGAATCCAGGATTTGTTTCGGAGCAAGTACTTCAAATCTTCAATATACGAGGATTCGGTTGAGGCCGATGCGCTCATGCCATCCGAGTGACCCCGTGGGATGTTATTGGGCACAAATACAATGAGCAAAATAATGCATAAGACGGCAAACGGGGGCGTAACCCGCAGGGCCCATTCCCATCCGCCCCAGCCCATCTCACTCGCAAATTTAACCATCCAGCTGCCGGCGATGAAGCCAATGCCGGAGCCGACCGGTACGGCAATGACAAAAATTGACACAACCAGATTGCGACGCTCGGGTTCAAACAAATCGGTGATAATGGTTGGGGCAATACAGTTGTAGCTCGCCTCGCCGATCCCAACCATTGCACGGGTTAAAACAAAAAGCCAAAAATTCTCCTCGCCTTTGATAAACGAGGACAAAAAGACCACAACGGTCCAGAAAATCAGGCCGCATAAAATGATCACTTTGCGATTATAGCGATCGCCCAGATAACCCACGACGGGCGATAGGCACATATAGCTAAGCATGAAGATTGTTTGAAGCAGACCGGCCTGGGTTTTTCCGATATTGAACTCGTGTTGAACCGCCGAAAGCACGCCGACGATCGTAAATCGATCCATGTAGTTCAACAAGTTAACGACAAAAAGCACAATCAGCGTGCCCCACTTTGTAAATGATGAAAAACGGGGCTCCTTGTGATTTAACTCCTCGTCCTCGGCCAGGAGCCGATCGCCCGAACCGCTCGGCACATTTTGATTTGAGTCGGTGACCGGCACCGATGTGTAGCCGCCATTTGATGCTTCGCGATTTGCCGCCGGGCCTAAAAATCCATCAATCTCAGACATCTCAAACTCAGATGAGGTCGTTGTAAGCCGCTGTCAGAGAGCTTATTATCGGGATGATCGGATAAACCGAAAATTATAGAACGGGCAGTTTACTTACACGAAACAAAACAAAAAAATTCTGACTCTCTTAATTTTGGGCACAAGACGGCTTAAATCGATTATTGGAGCAAACCGACAAAAACAATTGTCCCCTTATTTTAGAAACTTTACTTTTTAGACTTACTTAAAATGTCGCTCATTTAAAAATTAATTAATTAAAAGGTAGCATGAAGTAAACATGATACACTGCCTCCGCCGTTATCTTTCAGAACCAAATGACAAAAAAAAATTGATTTTACGGAAAAAGGCGTAAAAAGGCATGATTTTCAAGATTTTTTTTTCCGAAATAGCATACTTTCGATTTAACTTTACTTTCAAAAGACCATAAGACCTTAATGCAAAAAAGACCATATGGTCTTATAAGACCTTATAAATTATAACGAACCCCCTGTAGCTTATTATTCAATTCGAAAATTAGAGCACCAACGGATTTGCAACAATATCGATTTGGCGAAAAGCCGAAAAATTGTGCTTTATAGCAAAACTATATAATTGGATTATGCACTATAATTTATAGCATTGGATATTTCATAATACCATTTTGTCAATTTACCTCCCACGGGTAAAAATCAATTGCTAATTTCAGCGAAAACTACGCATTTAGTAGAGCCGCGAATAATATGAAGTGACCTAATTTCGTGACAAAAATCTAGCCCACTTTAGTTTAAATCGTTATTGTGAAATATTTGGGGCAAAAACATATAAGTTATACAGTCAGGGGTCTCTAGATGTGCCCTCTCTAGATGTGCACGTATTTCGGAAATCCAAAATGCACATCTAGAGACCCCTGACTGTATTATATAACTCATATATTAAGAAATAACTTTCAATAATATGACATTATTAATATCCTGTCATGAGGGAAGTTATATTGCGATATACAAAGTTACTTGAATACAAAATGGAGTAATCCGGGCTGGAACCTATTCTGGGTGAACACGGATAACCTAACCCTTAATTTTACTTAACATTTAATTAATGTTTACTTAACCATTAATTAATCTTTAATTACTAGAACATTTCAGATATTCATAATGTCCGAAATTATGATCTCTAGTAAACAGATTTTGACGACTGCATAAATATTAAATCTTGCTAATATTTTTGACTTAGTATTACTAAGCCCTTTCGGGTCATTTTTTTGAGGAAATTGGCCCTTTGTATAATAGGATAATGTTGGGGGTATTAGTAATACCGTATTACGCCAAGTTAGTCCTCGTTTTTTGAGGTGAAGGTGTGAGCTGAAATATCAAAACATATCGACCTACTTATGATATAACTTATACAATATAAATTATAAGTTATATAATAAGTAGTTCAATATGTTTTGATATTTTAGCACACACCTTCACCTCAAAAAAACGAGGACTAACTTGGCGTAATACGGCATTACTAATACCCCCAACATTTCTTGGATGTGTAAACTTAACTAATAACCTCTTTTATCCGACAAAGGTGAATAATTTTTGACATGCTCGTCTGTTTTTTCCCCCAAAAAAGTAATAGCCTGGTAGAATAACTGGCAAAAATTGGCCCTGAATACTCAGTTATATTTTGGGCCACGGACGTGACAATTTGTAGCGGAAAATCTATCCGTGTGAACTACATTTTGTCTTCAAGATAACGCAATATATACATGTAGCTTCTGTCACCAAAAAATCATACATTACTGAAACTTACTTCAGCTGATAAAGCAAAAATCCAAAAAAAAGCATATTGTTGTTATTAAACTTGCAACTTATTTGATTTACAAAACTGACAAGGTCACCAAAGTGCATGAATAAGAAAAAGATATGAATCTGAACCGGCGAACAAAAAAAAAACTTTTGAAGTCAAAGTTTTGGCCGAAATGACCAGGAATTTTACCTAATTATGTGTTAATAATAAGCCGTTCTGTTAGGTTTATTGATTATTTTAAAAATAAAAAGACAAACAAAAATGCTTCGCAATCAAATATTCATTGAACGGATAAATGGACTGGCGTTGAAATGAGGGGGCTTAAAAAATAAAAATCCCGAAAATAAGCTCGTTTTCGCGCAATTTTCTCTGATTTTAATTCCCGTTCCACAAAAATAATAAATCGTGAGTTACGTAAAAAAAAAACTTCAAGATTCTTGAACCAGCAACGCAAACATCACGTGATAATAACAATGAAAATTACTTTTTTTTTTCTTCATTCATCATTTTTTTCTAATCTAGACAATTTTGTAGGACAAAATAAAAAAAATAATTAAAAAATAAATACCTTTTATAGTAATGTCGCCTACAGCCATGCAAGATCTTTTTGAGTGTTGCGTTTTTTTTTCAAAAAAAAAAACTATCTTTTAATCTTTCTCTGTATCTCGTCTATTCTCGATATCTTTTCTATACGTTTCTTGGTTATTCACAACAACACAAAAAATATGATATAAAAATATATTTTCTTTAATATTTTTTCTTTTTCAAATGTGTTCTGATGTGCTTGAAAAAAAGAAGCAAAATCAAACTGGGAAACCATCGGTGAATACTCCGAAATGAGGCCATATAAAAGCACGTGCGGATTTAGCGCGCGCTGATTGGCCAGCCCAATAAGGCCATTCTGTGTGTATGAATTGCTCAGCCCATTTTTTTTTCTTTTTCGTATGACGGTTGACACGTTGCTCCCGTCGCCAAGCCCGCCCGCGCTTATTTTATTTTTTTTTGTAGTTTTTTACTCGCTTCTTGGATACACATAAAAGCTAAATTCTCATGAAGCTATTTGACTAAGAGGCGTCATTCATACAAAGTGAATTGATTTTTCAGAGCGGATTTCTAAGGCATTCGATGGTAAAAAATATGTTTTTGAAAAATAATATGACTCATACGAAAATTCGTTATTTTTGAACAACATATTTTTTATCATCGAATGCC
>SCLG01000022.1:30912-43418 GCA_004367875.1 Oikopleura albicans
ACCTCGAACAAAATCCACCAAGGCTTAATAAACCACTGAAGATGTCATTTAGACCAATTATTTCGTAGTTTTTTGAGTGCATCATATGAAAATTAGTCGATCCATTATTCTTAAATAGAGCCGTTGGCGGTAAAACCACAACGCACTTACAGCGTTATTAACAATCAATAACTTTTGATAAATCACGGGATTCTCTGATGAAAGTAAAGTTCAATTTAAAAAATAAAATAAAAAATGGTTTCTGTTTGTTCTTTAGGAAAAAAATGTTTGTTATTGGTGATTGCTTGATTTCATGCGCATCTACGAACTATCTTAATGAATAAACATGAAATGAAAATCCATCTAGCTAATAATTCCGAATTGGACCTCGGCTTTATCAATTTACACCACCGACCTGCTCAAATTAACGCTGCTTAAAGTAACAATGTTCTCTTAAAGTAACTGTTTTTTTTCTCATTTTGGTGTTACTTTATTCAAGTAAAGTTGCTTAAAGCAGGTAGGTGGTGTATGTCAAAAAGAAAATCATTACATAATTTGCACTCAAAGTATTTTTTTTAATTTTGATCAGTATCTGAAATTTTTTTATAGAAAATGAGAAATTTATAAATATAATGAACGTATTATGGTTGAATAGGAAATCGGAAATGATAAATATTTGACTAATTCAAACCGCAAGTTTCTAAAAAAAATAGTTCTCTGTTATTACTGTTTGATATAGTAGTGGTCCACGGAGCTATTATTGTATTTGGACAAGTCGAACGTATAACGGTTGATAGCGGTTAAATTATAAAAATAAAAGGGCACTTAAAGAGAGCAGATCTTGCACTCATAATCCAATTGCATAAAACCACGTTTATTATTCTATTTGGATATATTGCAAATTCTAACTTTTTTACGACAACGTTAACATTCTTGACTCATGTAACATATACACCAGCTGTGCGGTTAAGAAATCACGCTTATCTAAGCACGTTTGTGGCAGTCATATAAAAATACGAACTTGTTCTCATTACGGACGTGTTTGGCCCTAAAAAAATCCGGAAAGCTAGTGCTTGGCTTATTTGGAGAAAAAAGTAAGCCATAACCACCATTTTTTCCACAAAAAGTGTTTTGGCTATCCGAGGTAAATTCAAAAAATGGATTGTAGTGGGCTAATCCAGTTTTGGCTCAAGTTCACCCTGTCACGTGATAAATTTCATTGAAAGCAAAAATTTGATAGTTATGACTTTTTTTCTTGGAGATTTGTTTTATAAAATAATCTATCTAGATTACCAAGTAAGCGCTCTGTGACTTGAAACGAAACATTTGGTAATAAAAATGGGAAAAGCATAAAATGTGAGCAATGCATGCTGTTTTTTCCTCCTATAGGCTCTACAGGACTTTCGAGACAAATATAGGAAAGACCAAAGTTACCATGGTGTTCACTGAACCGGAAATTTTGACTGGCTTTTATTCAGGTAAGCAATGTTCGTTTTGGTCAGTGGGGCTTCTTTATACTCGACGTACCTTATATCGACGACCTTATACAGTTGGTGTGGTAACGAAGTGACACTTTCGTTTCCGATTTTTTTTTTGTCAACAACTGTCACTTCGTTCCGTGACTTTTACCCAATATTAGCCCGAAGACTCCGAAAAGTGTCACTTCGTAACGTGTCAACTCGTTACCCCACTAACTGTATCGACGATAAAAGGGTTGTTTGCATTGTTATTATGAATAGCCTAAACGTATGAGTTTTGTCCTTTTATAATAAGCACCCAACCGCTAACAACATACGCACACAGTTCCTCTGGGAGTTAAGACAATGTAGGTCGAACATTTTCATTAAATTAGAAGCACTTTCTTTGCCTTATTTATTCCGCAACTTATTTTTATCAGACTGCGCCCATTAATCTTTAAAAAAGCCTTTAACCCTAAGTAAGCAATGTGAAGGGAAAATATAAATAAATACCTCCATAAGGAACCCCGTCCATATCTTTCTAAAAATAATGAAATTATTCAAATTTTGACAGCCGTATACGTCACCGGTGAATATGTTCGTATCATCGCCTCCCATATGACGTATTATTTCGTTTATAAGACGACAAACGGAAAAAGAATAAACTAAAACAAAAAAGGTGCTTAGCAAAGTGGACTGGCGCGTTAAGATACACTGACCGGTAAAATAATAACTTGCGTCCGTCATAACGGTATCCGGTGTTACTTTATTTATATACTATCTTATCTTACAAATTTCACAATCGAATTTGGTGTATTAACCAGACTTGCACATAAATTCACATTTTGAACTTGGTCCTTGTCCTTTAATAACGTCATGAATTAAACCCGGAAAATCATTATATACACACGGTACGCCGTTAACCGTCCACTAATTTTTTTAACTGAGTTAACGGGTTTTTGGACGGTTTTTGAGTCAATGCGTAGGCGAATTTTTTGGGAAATTTTAAAAATAAAAACTGGACGGTTAAAGGCGCACCGTGTAGGCGTTAGCTCTAACAAAAAAGTCCTAAAGTGGACGGCTATTAGTTAAACGGGTGGACGGTTAACGGCGTACCCTGTGTAGTCCGGTGTGCAATTAAAATACGGTGTGCATTACGATTTTAGCAATAGCTAGGGGGCGCATCGTGAAAATTCACGGAAAATTGACCTATCAGACTTTTCTCGGAAATGGGTCCCTTCTAGGGTGAAAAATGCTCTGTCAAATTACAACTTGCTCGAATGGGGTTCTTATGGTACTCAGTCAATTACAGTGTGACCAGTTTCATGACAAAGCAGCCCCGCGAAGTCTCAAAGCTTTTCTTTCATTCGGGCCATTTTTTCAACAGCCCACGATGCGCCCCCTAGCAATAGCCCACGGGAGTAACTGAGTTTTACATTTCTTTGTATACACCAAATGACCCGTTATGTTAACACGCCTTATGTTAACAAAATTCCGTTATGTGAACATTTGAGATTTGATAAACTTCGATTTTCAATTATTAAACCAATCGCCCTACCCTATTATGTTAATAAAATTCCATTATGTTACAAGTTTTTGACGTTTGATTGTGTTTATATAACGGGTTATGTTGTGTATTCCATGTTTAAAGTGCCATCCGGTAATTGTGCCCTGATAAATGCTTCCGAAATTCCACAATTCTAAACATCCTAACATATTAGTAAGTAGCCCAATTCATCGGATTTAACGTGTTATCCCTAGTGAAGACGATCTTTATTGTTAAAACGTTTATTTATTTTTCAAAGACAACAAAATTAACCGCGGTTAACCGGTAAACCACAAGTGATGTAACTTACTTCCTTTTCGACCACCGTTAATCAATTTCGACTGGTTCTTTTGATCTTTGTTCTTTCAATTGTTATATAATGTTTCTTGTAAAGTAATTTTTGTTCACAAAAAAAGAACTTGTGGTGGATTTAGAACTAAAAAACTGTTATGCTAACCACAAAGTAAAGTCGTGGTTAACCGTTTCGTCATATTTATGATTAATGCATGAAAAAGGTATTTTTAAACAGAAAAACATTTAAAATATAATTTAATCCAAAAATATACAAAGTGGCGCAGACCACAGTCCCAAAATTTGGTGAATGCGAAGAAAAATTAAAAATTCGCAGGTTCTTAAAACGTGGACAAATCGCATTCCCTGAATGTTTTACTGGTGTTAATAAAAACTGTAAAACATACGGAAATAACTACAGAATCCGAATATAAAAAATTAAAAGTTGTCTGACAACGGAGTTAAACAAAAAAACGTATAAAACTTTGACTTATTATGTGAACCATGATGAGCGACTGCCAAATTGTGCACGACTGCTAATTTGTGCACGACTGCCGATTTGTGCACGTTTTTCGAAAACGCAAATTGCACAATTTGAAGGTCGGGACTGTATCTTATAACGACATTTACCATAAAATATTTTACTTCCAAAGGGAACTCTGTGTCAGACTATCCCACACACCAGTGTCAAGAGTCCTTTTTCAGTTTTTCGAAGAAAGGACGAATGTATTTTACCTCATTATTAATGAGTCATTAGACAAAAAAAATACATAAGGTACAAAAATGAAATAAGAAAAACTTAAAAAAATATAAGACTTAAAGTTAAACTTAAATTTTCGAAGCAAAACGTGAACATGCAAAAATATAATTTCCTATTGGTCAAAGTTTGCTACCTCGCAAAGCTTTCTAATCCAATAATTTCTTAAATACATAAGATTATACTTTTGTTCAATTTAATTTGCCTTTTGACCTTAATTTGTATTTTAGATACCTACTCGTCGAATTGTCAATTAGTAGCACAAATACGATAGCTAAGCCCTTAAACATCTTTTTAAATGCGGGAATGTAATTTTGATAAACTTTTGGGGGTAGACCTTATTTTCGTTAATGTCTGGTTAGAAAGTAGAAAGTAGAAAATTAGAAAGTAAAATTGAACAATTTTTCACGTTGTAATCGAACGTTTTTGAGGAACTATTTTATGAAAGTTTATTGTTAGATTCAAGGAAACATTTTGCCGCTTGTCAAGAAAAACTTTGACGTCACTCCCAAAAACGACGTCAGAAAAAATAAATCCTTGACAGTCTAAATTTGATAGACTCTGAAGCCACCTCCGATGTTTTTATTATAAACCAAAGATTTTATCGGTTTTGCAAATAATATTATTCACTTTAAATTTTAGTATTCAGTAATACCGGTTGAGTTTCCTGAAAGCCGAGCGTTCCTAGATTGCTTGTAGATGTCTTCGATTGTTTTATCAGGGTGTCTCTTACTTGTGTCGCCCGCTCTTCCATACAAAAATTTACGATCTAGAAATGATCGACCGATTTTCATGAAACTCAACCCGTAGTCTATTACTAATAGGTCCTAAGTGTTAGGGTTGCCATTTTTCCTTGTGACAAAATAGTACCTGCATAAAACATTAAAAATATTCACGTTTCTGTAAGAAAAATTTAATACGACTTTAATTCGATATTTTACTCGAAAAGTTTTTTAATATAGCTGGAAACAAACGGGATAAGTGTACAAATAAAAAAACTAGAAACATTTTTAATAAATATGTTACTTATTGCGCCAAAAAACTGAATATTAAATTGGATAGAAAGTCGATTTTAGGCATCTAATTTTTTTAATAAAATATTTAATTGAAGATTCATAACAATTGTGAAATGGCGGCAGTTGGGCGATGAATTCCCCGTAATACTAAATTGACTCAGCTTTGTCTATTTTTACGGCGACTGAATGTTTAGTTCTTTTTGTCAGATTTTAAGTTTGTTTTTTAACTGGAATTTCGATCTAACGACACAGTGAGTAATATAAAATTTGGAATTTCGCTATTTAATTTATAGGACTATACTCCAAATAAGGTTTTTACATCACCCGTGGCGTTGGGTTGCACATGCATTATAAAGAATAAGTTTGTCAAGTTCACGCCGCCGTGAGGGTCCTGGAGAACCAATGTTGGAAAAATTGGCCAACGTTCCAAATTTCCCCAACGCTCGGATTTTTCCCAAAGCCCAACGCAAGTTTGACCCGTTCTTAAACCAGGAAACGAAATTTCAATCACAAAATCACACTCACAATCAAAATTGCAATTTTACGATCACGAAATCACATAAGACTCACAATGTGTAATTATTTCGTGATTTTAAAAATAATTTTTATAGGAATAAATCCCATTTGAAGCCTCAATAAAAAGAGGCCTCGTGATTGATTTTTCAACGTTGAACACATTACATGTAAAAAAATGACGCATAGCGACGTGGAGATAATGCGTGAAATCCCAAAAGGTTCCAAAATCGTATTTATTTACTTCCGTTGGCGTGGCAGCTTTGATGTAATTAATCGGATTGCTCTTTTACTTTAAAATGGCAATAGATAACTCGATAATTTTGAGTNCTCCCATATGACGTATTATTTCGTTTATAAGACGACAAACGGAAAAAGAATAAACTAAAACAAAAAAGGTGCTTAGCAAAGTGGACTGGCGCGTTAAGATACACTGACCGGTAAAATAATAACTTGCGTCCGTCATAACGGTATCCGGTGTTACTTTATTTATATACTATCTTATCTTACAAATTTCACAATCGAATTTGGTGTATTAACCAGACTTGCACATAAATTCACATTTTGAACTTGGTCCTTGTCCTTTAATAACCTCATAAATTAAACCCGGAAAATCATTATATACACACGGTACGCCTTTAACCGTCCACTATTTTTTAAAACTGAGTTAACGGGTTTTTGGATGGTTTTTGGTTGAATGCGTAGGCTAATTTTTTGGGAAATTTTTACAAATAGAAAAAATAGAAACTGGACGGTTAAAGGCGCACCGTGTAGGCGTTAGCTCTGAGAAAAAATAGCCCTAAAGTGGACGGTTAACGGCGCGCCCTGTGTAGTCCCTGTTACCAATACGGTGTGCATTACCCATGGACGATTTTAGCAATAGCCCACGGGAGTAACTGAGTTTTACATTTCCTTGTATACACCAAATGACCCGTTATGTTAACACGCGTTATGTTAACACTTTTTGAGATTTGATACTTCGATCTTCAATTATTTAACCAATCACCCTACCCCATTATGTTAATAAAATTCCATTATGTTAAAAGTTTTTGACGTTTGATGGTGTTAACATAAGGGGTTATGTGGTGTATTCCATGTTTAAAGTGACATCCGGTAATTCAGCCCTGATAAATGCTTCCGAAACTCCACAATTCTAAACATCCTAACTTATTAGTAAGTAGCCCAATTTATCGGATTAAACGTGTTATCCCTAGTGAAGACGATCTTTATTGTTAAAACGTTTATTTATTTTTCAAAGACAACAAAATTAACCGCGGTTAACCGGTAAACCACAAATGATGTAACTTACTTCCTTTTCGACCACCGTTAATCAATTTCGACTGGTTCTTTTGAACTTTTTCTTTCAATTGTTACACAAAGTTTCTTGTAAAGTAATTTTTGTTCACAAAAAAGAACTTGTGGTGGATTTAGAACTAAAAAACTGTTATGCTAACCACGAAGTAAAGTCGTGGTTAACCGTTTCGTCATATTTATGATTAATGCATGAACAAAAGCTATTTTTTAAGTATTTTTAAACAGAAAAACATTCAAAATATAATTTAATCAAAAAATATACAAAGTGGCGCAGACCACAGTCCCAAAATTTGGTGAATGCGAAGAAAAATTAAAAATTCGGAGGTTCTTAAAACGTGGACAAATCGCATGATCTGATTGTTTTACTGGTGTGAATAAAAACTGTTAAACATATGATATTATGATAATATGTTACATATGGAATTAGTTATCTTGTAACGAAATTTTCCATGAAATATTTTGCTTTCAAAGGGAACTCTATGTAACATCGACTATCTTGGATTACCGCAGACATCAGTGTCAAGAGTTGAGCTAGGCACCATTGGTTGGAGCCAAGCCGAGCCAAGCCAAAGAAATTTTGAACTAGAGCGAGCCAAGCCAAGCCAACAAAATGAGCTAGACAAGCCGAGCCACAAAAATTTTGAGATAGAGCGAGCCGAGCCGAGCCAAAAAAAAAATTAAGGGCTCAAAAACTTAGCCGAGGCAAGCCAATTATGCCGAGCGCCGGTCAAGAGTCCTGTTTCAGTTTTGCAAAAAAAACGCGAAAAACGCATTTATATTGGGGATATATATCGTGATTTACTGTAAGTTAGTAGAAACAAATACAGTTCGTATCCTAGGAAGCATCTCATTAGGAATGTTGTCTCTCAACGAGATATATATACTTTTCATTAAAAATGGACACGAAATTAAAAAAAAATATCAGACATATAAACTTCAAATAACTTAAATTTTCGAACCAAAACGTGAACATGCAAAAATATGATTTCCTATTGGTCAAAGTTTGTTACCTTGCAAAGCTTTATAATCCAATAATTTCTTAAATACTTTAGATTATACTTTTGGTCAATTTAATATGCATACTTGACCTAAAATTCTCGTCGAATTGTCAAATATTATTACAAATACGATAACTCAGCCCTTATAAACATATTTTAAAATGTGGAAACGAAAATTTGATTAACTTCTAGGGGGATCTATCCTTCTAGGGGGTACAAATTATAGGGACTGTAGAAAATTGGAAAGGCAAATTGAACAATTTCTCACGTTGTAATCGAACGTTTTTGAACAATCATTTTATGGAAGTTTATTGTTAGATTCATAGAAACATTTTCCCGCTTGCCAAGAAAAACTTTGACGTCACTCCCAAAAACGACGTCAGAAAAAATAAATCCTTGACAGTCTAACTTTTATAGACCCTCAAGCCACCTCCGATGTTTTCATAATAAACCAAAAAATTTATCGGTTTTGCCAACAATATTCAAGAAAAAAGTCAGTTCCGTTTTACGTTTCATGAACTTTGACTAGACCTGTGTTTCAGCGATTTTCAATTAAGCCTGGTTTACTAGTATTTTCGGTCAAATAAGAACGTTATGTGCAAATTTGCACATTTGTACCTCTGGGAGTTAAATTGATATTCCTGAAAGTTTTATAAATCTTATTGCGCCAAAAAACTGAATTTTAAATTGGATAAAAAGGCATCTAATTTTTTTAAATAAAATATTTAATTGAAGATTCATAACAATTGTGAAATGGCGGCAGTTGGGCGATGAATTCGCCGTAATACTAAATTGACTCAGCTTTGTCTATTTTTACGGCAACTGAATGTTTAGTTCTTTTTGTCAGATTTTAACTTTGTTTTTAACTGGAATTTCGATCTAACGGCACAGTGAGTAATATAACATTTGGAGTTTCGCTATTTCATTTATAGGACTGTACTCCAAATCAGGGTATTTTTTACACCACACAAGCCGTTGCGATGCACCTGCATTTTACAAAATAAGTTCGTCAAGTTCACGTCGTCGTGAGTTATAATCCTCAAAATAATCACATCTAACCAGTGTTGGAAAAGTTGGTCAACGCTCCAAACTTCCCCAACGCCCAACGCAAGCGTTGGCCAACATTTGGGTTTTTCCCAACGCCCAACGCAAGTTTAATCGTTTGTACGTTGAATTGACCCGTCCTTAAACCAGGAATCGAAAAAATTTCAATCACAAAATCACACTCAAAATTTCAATTTCAATTTTACGATCACGAAATCACATTAGACTCACATATTGGAAATGTGTTATTATTTCGTGTTTTTTTTTTAATATTTTTATCGGAATAAATCCCATTTGAAGCCTCAATATAAAGAGGCCTCATTATTGCTTTTTCAACGTTGAACACATTTATGAAGCCTATCATGTAAAAAAAAATGACGCATAGCGACGTGGAGATAATGCGTGAAATCCCAAAAGGTTCCAAAATCGTATTTATTTACTTCCGTTGGCGTGGCAGCTTTGATGTAATTAATTGGATTGCTCTTTTACTTTAAAATGGCAATAGATAACTCGATAATTTTGATTTTACTCCTTTTTGGCCCTATAAATTCAAAAATGAGTGTATTATAATTTAACGCTCAGGGAAAGGAGTTTTTGGGAACCCGTAGAGGGAAAATGTGTGTAAATAAACACGCACTTAAAAAATTCACTATAATTCGCAATAATTAAAAAAACTGGTAAAGCCAAGTTGTAGAGCTGGTTACTACGTCGATCTGACTATTCAGAACTTGATTTTGGCCACCAGGGCCCCCTAGAGAGCTGTTTGAAACCTCTAACCTACACAAAAAACACCGTCAGCAACACCCGTTTTGCCTTACGGGGCCTCCATATGCCTTAAATCGACGAAAAAAACAAGTTGCTTGTCTATATACACGCACTTCCCTCTGGGAGTTAATTTAAGAACTTAACTCCCAGAGTCCATTAGTCCAAATTTGGACTAAACGTCCTAAATGGACCGAAAATTATAGTAAACCTGGCTTGTTTTTTTAGAAATTTATATCCTAGACATGATGTCGTATCTAGTCATCCTCAAAATACTATTCATCTTTCAAAATTGATAAACAAAAGCGAAGGGCCTAATGAGCCTAATGAGTAAGGGTGTACTTGAACTGCAATTAAATACTAAATATAAACGTGTGCATTTGATCGTTAGTCGACTGTAAATTCCACTGATGTCATTGGATGAATTTTTGCTCTTGTTTAGTCAAATTTGCTCTTTAAATTCTTAAAGTTTGAGCCATTTGTTTTCGATTGTGAAATTATTTCTTGGACATTACAGTCATGTTTCAAAATAGAAAGATTTCTACAAATGAAACCTCAAAAATAGAGGATNTTTGTCAGGCCACTTTCTCCTTCCAAAACCGGCCTGATAAACCTTCAGGCGGCGTTATAAACCCCAACGGCGTAGACGGAAATGCTGGAAAAAAAGACGAAAAAAGGACAAAAAATGTGTTAATTCAACTGCAAACTGTTAAGTGAAATGCAAACTGTTAAGCCAAATGGTGTTAAGTCAAATGGTTAGGTGGTGTAGTTAAAAAACTTAACTCCCAGGGTCCATTAGTCCAAATTTGGACTAAACGCCCTAAATGGACCGAAAATGATAGTAAACCTGGCTTAAACTTTTAGGAGAAAAATAAAATAAAAACTCGGACGGCGGACGGCCGAACGACGTTAGTCGACAACCCCTTAACATCGTTTGTCCACAACCGCCTGAAAAAATGACGAGGTTATTGCGAAACGTCGTCGAAGTAAACTTAACATGGCCACAAGGGGGTGAAGGGTGAAAAAACATTTATGAGTTATTTCGTGACCACACCATTTGGTCGCAAATTGTTGTTCAAAATATAGTTTTTTTTCTACTTAAAAACAGTGGTCGCAACTGAACATGGACCATGTGACATTGTCGCGAAACCATGTTTTAAACAACAATTCGTGACCAAATGCTGTGGACCACAGCCTGTGGTAGCGAAAATACTCATAAACGGGTTTTTTCGCGACCATTTGTGCCCCACTCCATTTGTACCCCACTACCACAAGGGCGGTTTGTGCAAATCTCCAGGTTTGTCCTCCTACGGATTATATGCCACTTGGGACTATTAGGAGTTAAAAGTGATAAATTTTACAAGTTCAAGCAACAAAAAAGACTTTTTATCTTAAACTAATCTGATCCATACTTTGTTTCGAAACTGATTTTTAGAAATTTATATCCAAACCAGACTAGACATGATGTCGTATCTAGTCATCCTCAAAATGCTATTCATCTTTCAAAATTGATAAACAAAAGCGAAGGGCCTAATGAGCCTAATGAGTAAGGGTGTACTTGAACTGCAATTAAATACTAAATATAAACGTGGGTATTTGATCGTTAGTCGACTGTAAATTCCACTGATGTCATTGGATGAATTTTTGCTCTTGTTTAGCCAAATTTGCTCTTTAAATTCTTAAAGTTTGAGCCATTTATTTTCGATTGTGAAATTATTTCTTGGACATTATAGTCATGTTCCAAAATAGAAATATTTCTACAAATGAAACCTCAAAAATAGAGGTTTATTCTACAAAATGCCCCTAAAATGTCCGAATTCCATGATTTACGACCAGTTCAAAGAGTCGCATACTAAATCCCAGGGAAAATAACGTGAAAATTTCACGGATTTGAAAAAAGACAATTGCTTTTCTCCAAATATTTCAAAATACCAAGGAAAATTTGCCATGAATATGGTGCTTCATTAACGAAATAAAAAAGTGCGGCCTTTGGCCAATGGCGACAGTGATCAACAAAAAAGTGATGAGCAATCGATGGAGATCGCTCTTCGACCATGCTGATTGGTCCGCCATGGCCGAAGAGATTCTTATTCTCTTTCAATTGGCCAACAGCCACATTGAGCACCATTTTTACGGCAAATGTTCCTTATATAAAAGGGAAAATATGCATAATGCATATCTCTTTTATAGAGAATTTGAATTTAAAATATATCATTAATTGACTACTTGAGGCCCGAGTATTTGAAGCCATTTGTGAACATTTAAGAGATATACTTATATTGTATAAAGGCTTCTCGTTTCGCCTTCTTTTCAAAAGTATAAATTCTGCGTTTAAAAATTGAATTTCCAATTTGAAACAAGGGAAGAATAACAGTTAAATATTGACTTATTTAATTTTTAACATAAGCATTTTGGAAATGTTTTTGAGAAAACATCTAATAGTTATTAATTGCTAATATGGGTCTTCAGACTCTCAACATAAATACCAGTAATATATAAGACACAACGCAGCCTGGTCTTCATCATTGCCGGTTTGGCCTAATTTTTAGCATGAATATACAATTTTTAGTTTTTATTATTACGCTAAGTAATGGAGCTAGAATGATTCAATTGGAACTACCTGAACAATTCGGAGCTTATATCGGTCAGTAATGCAATATCGACGATATTATATCGTGTTTTACTCATGTTATACCATGTGTCTTTTCCTCAACTGTCGTATTTTATCTCCCAGGGGGAAGTGCGTGTAAATAGACACGCAACGTGTTTTTTTCGTCGATTTAAGGCATATGGAGGCCCCGTAGGGCAAAACGGGTATTGGTGACCCCC
>SCLG01000022.1:43576-59686 GCA_004367875.1 Oikopleura albicans
AATTATTGCGAATTCATGTGATTTTTTCAAGTGCGTGTTTATTTACACGCATTTTCCCCCTACGGGTTCCCAAAAACTCCTTCCCCCTAAGAGTTAATTAATAATTTAAGTTTTAATTTAGCTAATGAAAAATACTACTCGCCGGAAAGTAACCCAGACTTAATGTCAAAATTGCGTCTTGCGTTTACCAACCCGCGGTGAGAAGTTAAGTACCACATTGGATGAGCAAGTTGGGAAACCCGATCGAAGACATTTGGCGCAACATCCAAATAATCATATATACTGTAGACAATAAATAAAATACACAGGGTGCGCAGTTAACGGACTGTGTAGGCGTTGATTGTTGGCCTGAAGGTGGACGAATAACAGCAAACTGGATGGTTAATTTTCCGCATACCGTATAGGGTATTAATGTACCGTATTTATCGATTGTAGAAAAAAAAATGTGATTATACAAGGGAAGCTGCCGTATAAGGGCACCCCAAGTATTTGTAGGTTTAAAACACGAAACCTACCCTTTAATGGTACTCACCTGTACTGTATGTAGTTTTAGTTTCATAAACAACTTTTGTATGTTACGTGTCGAAATGCGGCCGCATTTTAAAAACTGTTTTAAATTGTCAAACAAATTGTTTTGAAATGTTAAAAATTGTTTTAAAATGTAAAAATTGTTTTAAAATGTGAAAAATTATTTTAAAATGTAAAAGTTGTTTTAAAATGTAAAAAATTGTTTTAAACTGTAAAAAATTGTTTTAAAATGTTAAAAATTGTTTTAAAATCTTAAAAATGGTTTCAAAATGAAAAAATGTTTTTTAAAAGTTAAAAATTGTTTTTAACTGTTAAAAATTGTTTTAAAATGTTGAAAATTGTTTTAAAGGTTAAAAATTGTTTTATACTGTTAAAAATTATTTTGAAAATTTCTTTATGTTTATGTTAACATTATGTTTAAAATGGTTAACAATTGAAGTATAACTGTTAAAAGTTTAACTTGGTAAAGTGTTAAAAATTGTTAAAATAACTCTTTATTAGCCCATCTAAACTAATTGTCCAGGCGTTAGATTTCAAACATAGTAAGTCAGAACGTGAGTTGCAACGATTTATTTAATATCGTGTCGTTTATTATTTCGAAAAATTGGAATTAGAACATTTGGAACCAAAACGTTATTTTCGACCGGGACACGAAATTCTATAAAGAGTCATCCAGAAAATCGGTTGAGACATTGGCAAATTGCATTAATTATTACGAATTTGTGTTGCGTTAAATGATGAAAAAAGAACTGATTAATTGTAATAGCCAGTAAAAACAGTTTGTTGCTTCGAATAATGAGCATTGGAATATTTTCATTTAAAATCATTTTTTTGACCGAATACCGTGTGTACAATTTGTTCGAAAACCTCAACTCATTTCTTACTCAAACAAATCATTCTAGTCACAATGAACCTAGGGAAGCCACACATAAATATAATTAATTTGAAGTGTTTTACTTTTACGGCTCAAAAATTTTTAATACCATTTTTCTATACCACATGCGCTGTTATGTTGCCTAATTGTATTGTTTTGTCCTGCTTCCGTAATGTTTTATTATGGTTGGCCTCCGCAGTTATCTTACAAAAATCTAGTATTTTTTTCATTTTTGGTCTACATTTATCTTATCGTGCTTGAAACAACTTTTGGAACATAACTGCGCAGGGGTGTAATATACACACGATGCACAGTTAACCGCCACTATTTCGTTTATTTGCAGTTAACCGTCATTGAGCGGTCCCACTATTTTCAAAATCTAAAACTAAACATCAAAATCAAATCCAAAACACTTATACAAAAAATAAAAGTTTGGACACCCTAAATGACTAAAATCATGATATATTATTTTTTCCTCTTTTTGTCACTTTTGCCACATGAGTTATACCGTATAACAAGTGAAAAAACAGGAACGAACAATATATCATGATTACGGGTTTCATTTTGATGAATGCGATCTGTTTGAGTAAAAAATCTTGGCAGGTTTTTGAACACATTTACCACGCCGTTTTTCGTCTAAAAACGTATTTCAAAAGAAAATGTTGGCATATTCCATTATTCAAGATAATAAAATCGTTTTTTGCTGTGGTTGTTAGAATTTTTTTGTGAGTATGACAACGCTCCATGATTGGCCCGTCTCTTAAAACAAGTGGAAACTGACCAATCACGTCTCTTCATTACCGCTCGTACGCCACAATTGACGTTTACATGTTATAAATAATAATAATTTCTATAATCTTTCCTTTATAATTGTATATTATACAATATTATTAAATACTTTAAAAATATTTAATTAATATTTTATATACACCATACCCCTGATGGGCTATTTTACCTTTATGAATGCGAAAAAAGCGGTACCCAACTTTCGTAAAATAACCACTTGGGGCGTAGGCGTAAACCTGTATACGTTTTGGTCCAAAATGTGGTTAAACAATCCAATCTTGGTAAGATAACTACTGGTAAGAAAACCCGCTGAGGTGTATTTATAATTTATTAGAAGTTTTTTGTAATGATAGTGTAATACTTATTTTAACAAACTGATTATTCCAAAATGTACCAAAATGTGATAAAAAAATACTTCTTAGACCCAAATTGGTGTGATACGCCCAATAAAGACCGCCCCTTTCCAAAAGGTAAGTGTCCCTAATGAGAGTAACGCCTGTGTTCTTAACTCTCCGGGGTAAGGAGTTTTTGGGAACCCGTAGGGGAACAATGTATGTACACCGCCTGTCTACGGAACTTAACACCACGGAACTTAACAAAAATCACAGAACTTAACAAAAATCACGGAACTTAACAGTTTTTTCGCGACAACTTTTCCGCCTACGCCATACCCACGGAACTTAACAAGAATCACGGAACTTAACAAAAATCACGTAACTTAACACCTTTTTTTCAAATTTTTTTGTTAATTTACGTACATAAGTGGTACACCGTNAGGGGGAAGGAGTTTTTGGGAACCCGTAGAGGGGAAATGCGTGTAAATAAACACGCACTTAAAAAATTCACAATAATTCGCAATAATTCAAAAAAAAACTGGTAAAGCTAAGTTGTAGAGCTCGTCAAACTACGTCGATCTGACTTTTCAGAAATTGATTTGGGCCACCAATCAAATTTCAATCGAATTTTCTCGAAAAGTTGAGAAATACCCGTTTTGAGAAATACCACCAATACCCGTTTTGACCTACTGGGTCTCCATATACCTTAAATCGACGAAAAAACCAGTTGCGTGTCTATTTACACGCACTTCCCCCTTTGAGTTAACTCTTACTGCTCAAAAATTTTTAATACCATTTTTCTACCATATGCGCAGTTATGTTGCCTAAATGTATTGTTTTCTCCTGCTTCCGTATTATCGTTGGCCTCTGCAGTTATCTTACAAAAATCTTGTATTTTTTTCATTTTTGGCCTACATTTATCTTATCGTGCTTAAAACAACTTTTGGAACAAAACTGCGCAGGGGTGTAATATACACACGATGCGCAGTTAACCGCCACTATTTCTTTTATTTGCATTCAACCGCCATTGAGGGGTTCCACTATTTTCAAAATCTAAAACTAAACATCAAAATCAAATCAAAAAATGTTGAATCAAAAATACAAATAATAAAAGTTTGGACACCCTAAATGACTAAAATCATGATATATTATTTTTTCCTCTTTTTTTTCACTTTTGCCACATGAGTTATACCGTATAACAAGTGAAAAAACAGGAACGAACAATATATCATGATTACGGGCTTCATTGTGATGAATGCGATTTGTTTGAGTAAAAAATCTTGGCAGGTTTTTGAACACATTTACCACGCCGTTTTTCGTCTAAAAACGTATTTCAAAAGAAAATGTTGGCATATTCCATTATTCAAGATAATAAAATCGTTTTTGCTGTGGTTGTTAGAATTTTTTTTTTTTTTGGAGTATGACAACGCTTCATGATTGGCCCGTCTCTTTAAACAAGTGGAAACTGACCAATCACGGCTCTTTATTATGGCTCGTACGCCACATTTGACGCTTACATGTTATAAACCATAATAACTTCTTTAATTTTTCTTTTATAATTGTATATTATACAATATTATTAAATATATTATTAAATACTTCAAAAATAATTAATTAATATTTTATATACACCATGCCCCTGATGGGTTATCATACCGTTATAAACGCGAAAAAACGGTAAGATAACCCAACTTTGGTAAAATAACCATTTAGGGCGTAGGCGGAAACCTCCATACGTTTTGGTTCAAAATGTGGTTAAACAATACAAATACCCTTAACCGTCCGGAACCGGGTTAACCGTCCATTTTTTAGCTATTTTTTCCGAACTAACGCCTACACGGTGTACCCTTAAGTTAAGGGCCTTAACCGTCCAGTTCGTTTTTTTTTATTTCCCAAAAAAATCGCCTACGCATTCGGCCTTAACCGTCCGGAACCGGCTTAGCCGTCCAGTTTTGAAAAAAATTAGTGGACGGTTAAAGGCATAACATGTGTAATTCATTAGAAGTTTTTTGTAATGATAGTTTAATACTAATTTTAACAAACTGATTATTCCAAAATGTGATAAAAAAATACTTCGAGACCGAAATTGGTGTGATACGCCCAATAAAGACCGCCCTTTTCCAATAGGTAAGGGTCCCTAATGAGAGTAACGCCTGTGTTCTTAAAAATCTTTTACTTGAACCTTTTGCAAAAAAAAGTTCCAAAATGACCGTTTAAATAAGTGATTCATTAAAACCCCAGTACTGGGCCAGTACCCAGTACTTAACTATTTGTATTTCAACTGTTCGATTAACTCTGAAATTATCTTGACTTTAAATAACAAGAAATCCGTTGGAAATATTCGAGTTCGAATTTCTAACCATTTTAAAGGTGTCAACTGGCTGCAAAAGTGTTCATTTAAAGTAACAATTGTGATCGAATTAATGACGGGGGTGTGAAATCGAGTGAATATTGTCAGCTTTGTAATGCGCCTATATATTAACTTGAGAAGTTCCAGAGCAAGTTTTACCAATCGCAAAATGACGTAAAATAATTTTGCGGTTCTTTCCACTTTTTTTTGCCGACCAAAGCATAATATGAGTTCGAAATGGGGTCTAAAACAAACTCTTAGAAGGAAACTGTATTATAGATAATATAATAATAAAAATCCACCTAAATACACGCCCTGTAAACTTATGTTGCCAGTCTGCTGACCACAAAAATGATCATATAAATGCAAAAGAAGAGATAAACACACAGTTTTTCTGGAAAATATTTTTTTGGAAAACATTGAAAAGATAAGTGCATCATCGTTAATCCTGACAAAATAAGCGCACAGGAAGTGCGTAGCCTATTTTCCACGAATAAAATATTATTTTATTTAAAGTAATTATAAAAATATAAGGATCTTATTGAATGTATAATCAAGGAAAAAATGCGATATACAGTCCTTGTAAGTACTAACGCCGATTTTTAATATTAATAGTTTAGTAAGTGTTTACACCTTTTCAGGGCTTCGAGTTTTTCTGTGTCCGACCAAATCAGACTGGTCGATTGATGGTTAAGAATTTTTAAACTACAACGAGCTCAGCCGAATCGAGCCAAATAATTTTTGCGCTAGACCGAGCCGAGCTAAGTCTATCCAAAAAATTTCGAGCTTAAGCGAACCGAGCTAGGCCGTGCCAAAATTTTTTTGAGTTAAAGCGAGCCGAGCCACAAAAATTTTGAGGGCCTAGGACCTCGGCCGCCGAGCCCAGTCGAGCCGAGCCGAGCGAAAAAAGAGCCAATTATACCGAGACCTGGTCAAAGCAATTGACGCAAAATATCTCAAAAAGAGTCACATTATCACAAATTTTATAAAAAAAAGGGAGATCCATAGTTTGTAGCCCCGCGAGCCATAACTTCAGCAACGCGACATACGATTTCAAAGTATGGCCCCCAGGAGTCATAATTTTAACAACGCAACATAGGATTTCAAATTATGGCCCCCGGGAGTCATAATCTTAGCAACGTGACAAACGATTTGAAAGTATGGCCCCCAGGAGTCATAATCTCAGCAACGCGACATACGATTTGATTGTATGGCCCCCAGGCACATAAATATTAGCAACGTAACATACGATTACGTTCTATAGACTCTATAGACTTTATAGAACGTAATCGTATGTTACGTTGCTAATATTTATGTCTTTAGTATAATCCTTAAATCCATAGACTATGGCACATAGTTTATGTCACACGATATGCGATTTATGCCTACATGATATGCGATATGCCTACACGTCGCACAAAAATTATATAATTCCCGTATGAACCATTATGTTTTACCTCGATGAAATTCAGACCAGTCCGCCTACGCACTGCGCCGTTATGTTTCAATTTTTCCCGCTCGGGCCATTATGTTTCACTTTTTTAGATTTTTTTGTGAAACATTACGGCGCACCTTGTGTATTTTTTACGAAGGGTTTTTTGAAAAATGAAAATGGTAAAATATCATTAAGATTAAGGCCTTATAAGGCCACGTTTTTAACTTATCCGGAAATTTTTGGAACTCGAAACGTTCGGGAATGAGCGCAGAGGCTGTATTGAAATCTCAAAACTAGAATAAGGTCCTTTCAAAGGCCGAGCCGAGCCAAAAACAGTTTTTTCCCTAAAAAGCCGAGCCCAGCAAAAAAAGTCAAGTATGCCGAGCCCTGCCCTTTGCCGTTATCTTACAACTGTCGAATGAAAAAATTCGTAAGATAAGAGTTTTTCCCAGATTGTTATAAAGTTTATGGACATTTTTCCCTCAGACTTTATAACCAACCCCTCGAAGTTAGCTCCCAATATTTTTTCAGAACCTTATTCTACACATTTCTAAACCGGGGCGAGCAAAAACATCAAGCTGTTTTCTTTTTTGTTTTCTTCGATGTCAGCGTCAAAATTACGAAAAAAACCGTAAAATATGAAGTAGAAACAGGGATTTGTGATAAAATTTAGACGACTTTCTCAATAAAATCAAAGGACGTTAGTTACGAATTTGGGGGTGAGCACAAGTATCAAGTTTTTTTTTCTTTTTTAGAACGAGTTAATGGGCGAATTGCCAATTTAAAAATATGAATCCGTACACGTCATCGGTGATAAGGTGAAATTTTCTCGGAAAAAGTTTTCTCTTTGGGACAGTTTCTACATCCCGTAATAACTCTTTAAAAGAGTCCGGCATTTCTTCCCTATCGGGAAAAAGCAGAAGACTGTCTTCAAAAAATTCTTCCATATTAAAATGTATTGAATACTTTTTTTAATTTGTTGAATGACAAAAAATTGTTGCCGGGGCATTTTTATAAACTTTTACAAGCAAAATTTAATACAACTTAATCCTTGTAACTTATTTTGTTTTACGTTGTTTTGATTGATATTTTTTATTTGTTACAAATTTACCAGAGTGTCTGCGCTCGAAAAAATCAATCAATTTCATTAAGCCACTAATTTACCGTGAATGAGAACACATGAAATCAGTTCACAAATACTTAATTTCAACGCCTATTTTAGTAGTTTTATTGACAGTTAAATGTAGACTGATTATTAAATTCATTTACAAAATTTCATCGTCTTGAACCTACAATTACCGTTAATTTGTTTCATAAATATTATTTCATAACTTTCCTGTTCCAACTTGGNCACGCACTTAAAGAAATCTCAATAAAACCAAGTTGTTGAGCTCGTCAAACTACGCCAATCTGACTATTCAGAAATTGATTTGGGCCACCAGGGCCCCCTAGAGAGCTGTTCGAAATCTCCAACCTACGCAAAAAATACCGTCAATGTAATTTTTTCGAAAAGTTGAAGGGGTCAACAATACCCGTTTTGCCCTACGGCCCGTAGGCTACGGGGCCTCCATATGCCTTGAATTGACGAAAAAAACAAGTTGTGTGTCTATATACACGCACTTCCCCCGGGAGTTAAAAATCTTTTATTTAAACATTTTTACAAAAAAAAAGTTCCAAAATGACCATTTAAATAAGTGATTCATTAAAACCCCAGTAGTACTGGGCCAGTACCCAGTACTTAACTATTTGTATTTCAACTGTTTGATTAACTCTGAAATTATCTTGACTTTAAATAACAAGAAATCCGTTGGAAATATTCGAGTTCGAATTTCTAACCATTTTAAAGGTGTCAACTGGCTGCAAAAGTGTTCATTTAAAGTAACAATTGTGATCGAATTAATGACGGGGGTGTGAAATCGAGTGAATATAGTCAGCTTTGTAATGCGCCTATATATTAACTTGAGAAGTTCCAGAGCAAGTTTTACCAATCGCAAAATGACGTAAAACAATTTTGCGGTTCTTTCCACTTTTTTTTGCTGACCAAAGCATAATATGAGTTCGAAATGGGGTCTTAGAAGCTCTTAGAAGGAAACTTTATTATAGATAATATAATAATAATAATTCACCTAAATACACGCCCTGTAAACTTATGTTGCCAGTCTGCTGACCACAAATAATATAAATGCAAAAGAAAAGATAAACACACAGTTTTTCCGGAAAATATTTTTTGGGAAACTTTGAAAAGATAAGTGCAGCATCGTTAATCCTGGCAAGATAAGCCCACAGTCGACTTGTTCTGTATCCGACCAAATCAGGCTCCTCGATTGATGGTCCAGAATTTTTAAATAGAGCGAGCTGAGCCGAATCGAGCCAGATAATTTTTGCGCTAGAGCGAGCCAAGCTAAGTCCAGCTAAAAAAATTCGAGCTTAAGCGAGCCGAGCCAGGCCGAGCAAAAAAAATTGATTTAGAGCAAGCCGAGCCGAGCCACAAAAATTTTGAGGGCCGAGCTCAGTCGAGCCGAGCGAAAAAAGAGGCAATTATGCCGAACCCTGGTCTAGGCAATTGACGCAAAATTTCTCAAAAAGTGTCACATTATCACAAATTTCATAAAAAAGTACGTATTTCATTCTCTTTTTTCTAAAGTGTCACGTTCTTGCAAACGATGAGGCGTTCTCGTACCTAGGATGGTAAGAAGAAATAATTTTTATTAAAAGGCATATCACTAGAAATTCTAGTCTATTTTTTGTAGATTCACCATCGTCTGCGTGCGTATGTAAAATTAATAATCGTAGACGATGCACGTAGTACCCTTAGTTATCTTGTGATAATACAAATTACGAAAAATACATTTGTTTGTGAATTGTGAATTAGCTGGTAATTCAATTTTCAGAAAAAAGAACTTACGCCATGTTATCCAAGTACGGATCAGATTAATTAAAGGTTTGTAAAACTTAGAACTACAAATGTAGACGCATGATTTGAACTTTTAAGTTTAGAAGTGTTTAATAGAACTATTTTGATTTTTTTTTTTCAAGGTCAAAAGCACCATGCTCAAATTTTGCTTAATGAGCATCATACTTGGCGTCATTTTCACGAACAACATGTTGCACGTCTCCTCTCGTTTGCACTTATATCATTACTTAACACGATAATATGCAACAACGGTTAACCGCGACATGAACCGCAAAAACGATTTCTACAGGCGGAAATCCGACAAAAAAACAAAGCCTTGTTTTTTGATCAAGGTGACAAAAAATAATCTTGTAATCAAGTGTGAAGAAACACGTCAGATGGCGTTATTTTTAAAATGGAACATAATAATATTCCTTTAAAGTTAACTCGTGCGAATTTTCTTATGAAATTTGTTGCGCCTTCACACCAGGCCTGTGTAACATAACTTATAACTTATGTCGGCGCATGAACAAGTACCGTCCATGCGCACACAACGCGACAGTGCGCATACAAAGCGACAAGATTTGGCCAAGTGTGAGTGTCACGTTTTGCGCGCAAAGACTGTAGTGGTAAAAATATATTTGATAGTATAATGGTATGTAGATCGGCAATCATTTATGTTTTACTTTTCCCATCACCGCAACAGTCATAGCTGGTCCACACGGTATATAAATTTATGATATTTAATTATAAGGCGTCATATGGTCTTTATTTCTTACGGAAACTGAAACCTATATAAGTACTTGTCAATCATAAGTTATGAATTATACCAAACTTTCATAAAGGTCAAATGACGCTCAAGAATCATACATGTACATAATAATATTCTCATATTGGGAACGTCTATATAACTTATAATTTATGATAGCATGCGTTGCGACGCCGTCCCCGCGTGTTTCCGATTAAAAATAATCGTGTAATATTTCGTAATGAATAGTATATAAAGTAACAGCTTGTAAAAAACGATTTTATAAAAAAAAAGATTTTTCAGGCCAAAAATGAAGCTAAGTCAAATTATTTTAATTTTAGCTGATCAATCATTAATCAAC
This sequence comes from Oikopleura albicans, assembly GCA_004367875.1. Classification (NCBI taxonomy): domain Eukaryota; kingdom Metazoa; phylum Chordata; class Appendicularia; order Copelata; family Oikopleuridae; genus Oikopleura; species Oikopleura albicans. The sequence goes on from SCLG01000022.1 coordinate 53,887, forward strand.
TCAATTCGTAGCCAACCTAACCCAACAAGCCAGTCGAAATTAGACCAAAAATGTTCTATTTTTTTAATCAAAATGAAAAAATGTTATAGAAGCTTTATAATTTGTTAATACATTGGGTGCGGTATTATCAGGCGGGTTTCGCGACTATAAAACCGCCTGATAACTGAGTAGGGTGCCTGATAACTGCGCAGGGCGTAGGCGGAAAAGTAAAAAGATTTCTGGGGGAAAACCCGCCTGATAACTGGGCGCTTGGTAACACCGCACCCGGTGTATTTATGAAGGCCTAACGACCTAAACTTTGTGAAATTTGTCCCTAAATGATTATTGACTACGATTAAATAGCCAATAATTTTTTGAAACCTATTTCGAGCTGCGATGAGCCACCTTATGAGTCAACCATTTCAGATTGATTAATGCCTTTTCCTATAAATTGTAGGTTTTTATGGATAGTTATATTATATGACTCATATACTGTTTTTGTACAAAATTATTTTCCTAAAATCTTAGATAAAGTTTTTTAACTCTAAATTAAACAAAATAGCTTCCAAATGCGCCAAAAACTTATTGAACCCAATATTTAAATTTTGTAACCTCAACAACGTACTGCGTAGATATAGAGATTTGAAATATTACTGCTGTGTGGTCCAACAATGAATCAACCAGGGCACATTTGTGCGCGCGATTTTATATTTCATGACCATAACAAGTGCGTGAATTAATTTCGACATTAAGCATAAGCGGTTTAAACTTCTACAACAAAGATACAAACCCAGGAAGAAGCTATGCCAATCCCTCAATTAAACGATTTACAAGAAACAGAATGAACAATAAACACCGAAACAAAATCTGTAATGCAACAACATGTCTCAAATGTTTGCGTGCGTTTGAGGTTAATTTTGAAGTTAAAATTCGACTTTTGTGCACAACTTTACTCGGACTCAAAGGATGTAAAAATAAGGATACTTGTTTCAGTAATAACCAACATCGAATGTTACTCTTATACATTAATCATGTGTAAGTAACCATGTAAGTAACCATCACAAGTGTTCAGAAGTTCCAAAAAACGTCACTGAGAAATTTTCCAATTCTTTATTTCATTGTTCATTTTGGATTTGATGTTGGTAAAATGAGTCTATTTTCACAAAATTTATACATTCGGTGACGCGTCGAGTTGACACGTCACAAGTTGACAGTTCGTCACAAGTTGACAGTTTTGGGCGTTTTTTGGGCCAAAGTAGGCAAAAAGGGGCAAAAATCGGAAACGAAAGAGTCAACTCGTTACGACACCGACTGTAACCAAAAAATGTATGCGTTTGAATACAATACATTCACAAATAGATCAAGTAATACACGGTATATCATATACCGGTTTCGCATGCTGAAAGCGACCCGATCCGTGCATTTTGTTTTGCGTGGACCAGGTCGCTTTAACCATGAAAAGCTTANTCGTATGTCGCGTTGGTTAGATTATGACTCCTGGGGGCTATACTTTCAAATCGTATGTTGCGTTGCACACAATGTGGCTCGCGGGGCTATAGTATCAAAAAATTCGCGCCGTGACCAAAATAACGTTATTTTTGTATTGGCAGGGGCCATAGTTTTGGGCCACCAAAAAAGGTACGTATTTCATTCTCTTTTTTCTAAAGTGTCACGTTCTCGCAAACGATGAGGCGTTCTCGTACCTAGGATTGTAAGAAGAAATAATTTTTATTAAAAGGCATCTCACTAGAAATTCTAGTCTATTTTTTGTAAATTCACCATCGTCTGCGTGCGTATGTAAACTTGATAATCGTAGACGATGCACGTAGTACCCTTAGTTATCTTGTGATAATACAAATTACGAAAAATACATTTGTTTGTGAATTGTGAATTAGCTGGTAATTCAATTTTCAGAAAAAAGAACTTACGCCATGTTATCCAAGTACGGATCAGATTAATTAAAGGTTTGTAAAACTTAGAACTACAAATGTAGACGCATGATTTGAACTTTTAAGTTTAGAAGTGTTTAATAGAACTATTTTGATTTTTTTTTTTCAAGGTCAAAAGCACCATGCTCAAATTTTGCTTAATGATATCATACTTTGCGTCATTTTCACGAACAATTCAATAAAACTGTGGTATTTGGAATCGTAATTATTGATTTTTACATCCTAAAACATGTTGCACGTCTCCTCTCGCTTGCACTTATATCATTACTTAGCGCGATAATATGCAACAACCGTTAACCGCGACATGAACCGCAAAAACGATTTCTGCAGTCGGAAATCCGACAAAAAAACAAAGCCTTGTTTTTTGATCAAGGTGAAAAAAAATAATCTTGTAATCAAGTGTGAAGAAACACGTCAGATGGCGTTATTTTTAAAATGGAACATAATGATATCCCTTTAAAGTTAACTCGTGCCAATTTTCTTATGAAATTTGTCGCGCTTTCACACCAGGCCTGTGCAACAAAACTTATACATGTAAGTGGTTACAAGTGGTTACGACAGTGCGCATACAAGGCGACAAATTTTGGCCAAGTGTAAGTGTCACGTCGTGCGCGCAAAGACTGTAGTGGTAAATATGTTTATGTTTTACTTTTCCCATCACCGCGACAGTCATAGCTGGTCCACACGGTATATAAATTTATGACATTTAATTATAAGGCGTCATATGATCTTTATTTCTTACGTAAACTGCTACCTATATAAGTGCTTGTCAATCATACAAAGTAAGTTATAAATTATAATTTTTAATAAAGGTCAAATGACGCTCAAGAATCATACATCTATGTAATAATATTCTCATATTGGGAACGTCTATATAACTTACACTTTATGATAGCATGCGTTGCGACTCCGTCCCCGCGTGTTTCCGATTAAAAATAATCGTGTAATATTTCGTAATTAATAGTATATAAAATAACAGCTTGTAAAAAACGATTGTTAAAACAAAATTTATAAAAAAAAAGCGATTTTTCAGGCCAAAAATGAAGCTAAGTCAAATTATTTTAATTTTAGCTGATCAATCATTAATCAACTCAATTCGTAGCGAACCTAACCCAACAAGCCAGTCGAAATTAGACCAAAAATGTTCTATTTTTTAAATCAAAATGTTATAGAAACTTTATAATTTGTTAACACATCGGGTGCGGTGTTATCAGGCGGGTATCGCGACTATAAAACCGCCTGATAACTGATTAGGGTGTCTGATAACTGCGCTGGGCGTAGGCGGAAAAGTAAAAAGATTTATGGGGAAAAAACCCGCCTGATAACTGGCCGCTTGATAGCACCGCACCCGGTGTAGTTATGAAGTCCTAACGACCTGAACTTTGTGAAATTTGTCCCTAAACGATTATTGACTATGATAAAATAGCCAATAATTTTTTGAATTAATTTCGACATTAAGCATAAGCGGTTTAAACTTCTACAACAAAGATACAAACCCAGGAATAAACTATGCAAATCCCTCAATTAAACGATTTACAAGAAACAGAATGAACAGTAAACACCGAAACAAAATATGTAATGCAACAACTTGTCTCAAATGTTTGCGTGCGTTTGAGGGTAATTTTGAAGTTAAAATTCGACTTTTATGCACAACTTTACTCGGACTAAAAGGATGCTGCCCAGCGCGAATACTCTTGAAGACTAGATTCTAAAAAACTAAAAATAGAATACTTGTTTCAGTAATAACCAACATCGAATGTTACTCTTATACATTAATCATGTGTAAGTAACCATGTAAGTAACCATCACAATTGTTCAGAAGTTCCAAAAAACGTCACTGAGAAATTTTCCAATTCTTTATTTCATTGTTCATTTTGGATTTGATGTTGGTAAAATGAGTCTATTTTCACAAAATTTATACAGTCGGTGACGTAACGAGTTGACACGTCACAAGTTGACAGTTCGTCACAAGTTGACAGTTTTGGCCGTTTTTTGAGCCAAAATAAGCAAAAAGGGGTAAAAGTGACGAAACAAGTTGACAGTTTGTCACAAGTTGACAGTTTTTGACGAAAAATCGGAAAGGAAAGTGTCAACTCGTTACAACACCGACTGTAACCAAAAAATGTATGCGTTTGAATACAATACATTCACAAATAGATCAAGTAATACACGGTATATCATATACCGGTTTCGCATGCTGAAAGCGACCCGATCCGCGCATTTTGTTTTGCGTGGACCAGGTCGNTGGATTTGATGTTGGTAAAATGAGTCTATTTTCACAAAATTTATACAGTCGGTGACGTAACGAGTTGACACGTCACAAGTTGACAGTTCGTCACAAGTTGACAGTTTTGGCCGTTTTTTGAGCCAAAATAAGCAAAAAGGGGTAAAAGTGACGAAACAAGTTGACAGTTTGTCACAAGTTGACAGTTTTTGACGAAAAATCGGAAAGGAAAGTGTCAACTCGTTACAACACCGACTGTAACCAAAAAATGTATGCGTTTGAATACAATACATTCACAAATAGATCAAGTAATACACGGTATATCATATACCGGTTTCGCATGCTGAAAGCGACCCGATCCGCGCATTTTGTTTTGCGTGGACCAGGTCGCTTAAACCATGCAAAGCTTATAGAACTTGTGCGCGTTTTTGGTGAACAAATTTATGTGCATAAAAACGGAGCTCCAGCCTTTCCTTTGAACATTGCTATTGATCAGATTGGTCACTGGTTTCATATTTTTTTCATTTAATATAACCAATTTGGTCAATCATTTTTTAGAAAAAGAAAAAAATAACATGCTTTGAAAACAACCATTTTACTGTCGGACTTTCGTTGTTATTTAACTTCTCTATTTCAATTAATAAATCATCACCTAAACTGTAATCCTAGAATGACGGAGTTCGGATCAATGTCAAATATTAAATAAAACAAAAAAAAAGTTATGTCATTGACAAGCAGAATCGGATATTAGTTGATCATTCGTGATCTGATTTATACGTACCAATGTTTGCTGATCTGACATGATCCCGCCAGATCAGACGAAAAATTAAGAAAAATCAAAAAAAAGAATGAATTTTAGCAAGACGAATTTAACCTTCGTGATCGTCATCACCGGATCCAACTTGGCCTTTGACATTTTTTTATGATTAATGCAATGTCACACCGGATTACATTTTGTAAAGAAGCGCATTTCAGGAAATAAGTCTTTTTATCGTCATCGACTCAGATTTGACCGTGAAATTGATTGCGTCAATGCAGATTAGTGATTTGAACTAGACCGATTATAACTAGCATTATGGGTACACTGCCAAAATTACAGACTGAGGTGGCACCGTATGAATCGGTATGTTTTCTAGTGATAGGGAAATCCGCCAAAATTTTACCTCTTTTGAACAGTATAATTTACGACGCCTACTTGTTATTTATTTATTTTTTTATCACCTCATTTTTTAAACAATGTTGCTGTCACATGATAGGACTTAGTAGCATATACAGTATAGTGTAGTATAAAACCTTTTTGGTCTCAGAAGTGGGACACGACGCCATGCGTCAAATTGGCCCATTATTCGACCCCGTGGCCGGAAGCTGTCACGCGAAGCTCAATGGAAACAGCGGCGGATGCCCCGGTTGCGGGGAAATTGCTGGTTTGATATCTTTTGACCAGACATCCGTCAAGAGATATCAAATCAGCAATTTCCCCGCAACCGCCGCTATCGCCTATTGGATTCAGCCTGATCTAGTTGCCGCCGCCTTATTCGCCTTATCTTTTTATTCGCCTTATCTCATTTTTTAGCATATTCTAAGCTTATGTTTTGTCCCAAAAAACGGTGACCCTGACTGACCGGGTCATTATTTCGAATTATTATGT
>SCLG01000022.1:69261-84660 GCA_004367875.1 Oikopleura albicans
TTTTTATTACGTATATAAAATTTTTATTTTTATTTGCTCTCCGAGTTTGTAATCGATTATTCTATGTTAGTTTTTAATGTTAAGTCAGTTAAGAAAGCCGAACAACTTGAACATTGCGTTTTTCACCTGGAACCGGACAAACGTCCGGGGGTCGTGCTTGGGGGTTAATGAGATACGTACAGGCAAATCTCTCAATTATATGATTTTTTGGTCTCAGCTATTTTTACCTGTTAATTCGTGGGTCATTGTTACCGGCGGCATTACAATGCTAAAATTAAATCTATAAGATTAAAAAACGAAAGTAAATTTGAAGAGTTTCTGGTGCTTAATTTTTTATTCGTTTACACTTAGTCTTTTTAAGCCAATAATGTATTGGTAATTTAGTGCGAATTGTCTTTAGGTCAGTCCTGACATATTGTGATAGGCATCTTTCACAAAAAATCCAGGCTTATTTGGACAATGGAACCCAGTTAAATCCATAATAGACTCCAAGTTTAATATATTATATCATTTATGCAACGGCTTATAAAGTATGAGTTTTAAATTAAAAATACGAAAAATGCCCACATTTAGTGGCCAAAAAGTATTTAATAAAAGGCTTTTTACGAAGCAAAATATTGTCTAGCACCAACAGAACCAGAGATGCCAAAGTTCTGTTTTTTCGCAGAACTTGAGGACACCGTTCTGGGTCGTTTTCATCACGAGACAGAACAGAACGGCTATTTAGAACGTTTTGGAGAACCATCACAAAATAGAACGAGCGTTCTGTTCTATTCTGAAATTTAGAACCGAACTTTGGCATCTCTGAACAGAACGGTTACCGAGAAATTCGGACAGATATTATTATTAAAACGCCCGTGTGTTTATAAAAAAATATAGACAAATAATTGGAATTAAGCTAGAAAAATCATGAAAATCTAACAAGTTTTCGAAAAAGAAAAATCTGTCGGTATTTATAATTTTTGCTATATTGCCGGTGTCGTACACAGTTATTATCTAAAAATGTTCTACCTGATTTTATTTAGACTGTATTAACTCTAGTCATTAACGATACAGGCTAGACGTTCATACTTTTTAAGTAAGGAGTTAAACTGATGAACTCGGGGACCAAAAAAAAAACAATAAATGAATGAGAGCTTTGACCAATGACGATACAATTCAAGTTGCATTAGCGAATCAGAGCGCGCGAAATGCGTCACATTATCCTCTCGTCATTGGCGAAAACTTTCATTTTTTTGTAATTGATTTATTGGTCGTCGAGTTCATCAGTTGAACCTAAAACAACCGCGGTAATTTAGTGATCAATAAAGCAAAAATCTTCAATGTGATATGTTTCAAAAAAAAAAAATCCAAGCTGGTCCAAAATATATCTTATCTCGAAAGAAAACGTGCAAAAATGCGGTCACAATTATTCAATAACTATTTGTAGCATAATAAGATTTCTTGGCCAGCAGAAGACGTTATATTATAACATCAATTTTTAAATAGCTGCTAGTTTTTACAAGCCTTATAGAGTGAAAAAAAAAACCGACCATAGTTTGTACCATAATTTATAATTCATTTAACCGTCAAACAAAAAAATTAAAGAAAAACTTTTGTTTGAATCGGTTTTGGGTTGGTATTATTTATTATGCTGTCAAACTGCAGATTATTAACACGAGTGCACCGACCTCATCCGACCCTTTTTTAATATGCGATTCACCCATTAATCTAATAACACTCTATGTGCACTCATCTTAACAGCTTTAATCTAGTCAAAATCCCCGATTTTAAATGGCGTAGTTTTTTCACAAAACTTTGGACGAAATTTTTGGATAAAATCAGCCTTTTTACGCACAGTGTGCATTTATTTTGACATTACTTACCTTCTTATTTTTTTTAGTGAGCGATGTATAACTTCACACTGTGCACAGGCCCTGCCACAGGGAGCTTTTGTCTCATTTTGATATAAAAAACATTTTTGTTTCAAGAAGTAACCCCCTGCGCAGTTATCTGGCTGACATTTTTGTCGAAAAAACATTTTGTTACGTGGGCAAATAACTGCACAGCCTGTGCAGCACAGGGTGTAGGTGGATTGTCTGGGAAATTTTAGGCCACAAAATGGCCAGATAACAGCACGAGCGGGGAATTGCGCAATACCAAAGTGTTATCCTTAGATTGTATGATGAAGTTCAACCCATACCTCAGAGTGCCCGGATAAAACCGCTGGTCGTAAGCGGGCTAGTTGAAAAATTTTGTGGAAAAAAGTTGTGGGATAAAATGGCGGGTAAACATGCATGTTGTAGTTATTAGAATGAAAATATAAATACAGGGAGTAGTCCAATTCTGGGCCGCTTTGCGATTTACACTCCAAGTCCCATTTCGACCCAGAATTGGGTGAAATGCGACCAAAAATGAAATTTTTGACCAAGAATTGGACTTCTAATTTTTTTGTTGGGAAAAAAGCGTCCAATAATTGGACTTTTTTTGAAAAGCGACTCAGAATTAGACTACCTCCGGTGAACAAAAAAAAATTAACATTTTTTTTTGATAATTTCCGGCCAGATAACTGCGCACTGCGTAGGCTCAGTAGCTGGAAAATTTTGATTGATATTCCGACCACATAGAGAAACGAGGGGAAAATCCGTCCAAATAACTGCGCAGGGGTGTATACTATTTGTAAACGTACTGCAATGTATGTGGTATCCACCACATAACCCGTTATATTTAGAAAATTGCGTTATGTAAACGCTTTTTGGGATTTTATAAACTTGGATTTCTAATTATTCAAATAATCAGAACGCGCCTCTGATTGGCTTGAAAAAGTATAAATAAAAATAGGAAGGAGGTAAAACTACCTCTCGCCTAAGCTCCGATGAGGAACAAAAATCGCTACCTACACTTTCCAAATGAGTACTGTACATATTTCTATACGTGGGGAACGTATAAATACTTACATTACATAAATTTCTTATTTTTGTAAAATCCTTGTGGTCAAAAAAGAAATAATCGAGCCTCTTTGGTCTTATGAGATCGTTATGCTCTGGCATTCATTTTCGGTTTTTATTTATTTATCATATTTTTTGACATTCAAAAAAGAAAATGATCTTTTTCTGACAGACTTTTTTCGTATTATCCGACATAATTTATGTCACATAAATAATCAAAATACATAATTAATTTATACGAAGTGCGAACAGAAGCGCGACGTCAGTATTTTTAATCAAGTATCAAAAATGTGATGATTCTGCTGGAAAGATCGTTAAATATCACCGAAATTTATTCCTTTTACAAACATATATATAATACATGTATATATATTTTTTGAGAGAAATCATATTAGGAAAAAAGGTTACCTATTCGGGTAGTTTGACTTTGAAAAAAAAATCGTTACCTATTTGGGTGATTACGTCATTTTGTTACCTATTTGGGTGGGAGACTGTAATAAGCAGTTACAAACCGCAGCGCCGTAGGCCCGGCCGGTCTGTGACTGAATTCCAAGCAACGCCTATTGGCTCATGATTTTTTATAGGCGCCTTCTATTGGCTAGCGTCCTTTAGCCCCACAAATGACTCACCGTGTGGCTNACCTTTTTGAAAAAAACCTTGAAAAAAATATTTGAGCTTTTTAGTGCGGTTGACAAAAAATGAATTGAGAACGTAACAGTGAAGCGAGAACGTAACAAAAAAGCGAGAACGTAACAGTTTTTGACAAGTGAAAGTGTTACGTTCTCGCTTCCACGACTGTATTCGATAGCCGCTAATTACCCACGTATAAATACTTACATTACATAAATTTCTTATTTTTGTAAAATCCTTGTGGTCAAAAAATAAATAATCGAGCCTCTGTGGTCTTATGAGATCGTTATGATCTGGCATTCATTTTCGGTTTTTATTTATTTATCATATTTTTTGACATTCAAAAAAGAAAATGATCTTTTTCTGACAGACTTTTTTCGTATTATCCGACATAATTTATGTCACATAAATAATCAAAATACATAATTAATTTATACGAAGTGCGAACAGAAGCGCGACGTCAGTTTTTTTAATCAAGCATCAAAAATGTGATGATTCTGCTGGAAAGATCGTTAAATATCACCGAAATTTATTCCTTTTACAAACTGATATATAATACATGTATATATATTTTTAGAGAGATCATATTAGGAAAAAGGTTACCTATTCGGGTAATTTGACTTTGAAAAAAAAATCGTTACCTATTTGGGTGATTACGTCATTTCGTTACCTATTTGGGTGGGAGACTGTAATAAGCAGTTACAAACCGCAGCGCCGTAGGCGCGGCCGGTCTGTGACTGAATTCCAAGCAACGCCTATTGGCTCATGAGTTTTTATAGGCGCCTCCTATTGGCTACCGTCCTTTAGCCACGCAAATGACTCACCGCGTGGCGTGGAATATATTTGAACAAAATCGGCATAGTGCGAATGACATGTTCAGTCCAAACTATGGATGAATCCATATGATCAATATATGAGTAAGTAAGTCTTCTTTTAGCCTGCAAAACTTAATTGGCTAATTTGGTTGCGTTTTTGGAAGTGTGTAGCTCTAGTATATTACCCGGTTGTGGTTCATACCGGTTCGTGGTTAAAAAAAATTCGTACCGAGCACGTTGCTTTTACGTGAATGAAAATGTCGACTTAGGTTGACCTAGTTTAGCTCAAATGCGATAATCCAGGTTTCTTACTGGTCACGGTCAATTACTGGCTTATGGCTCATAAGTTATGACTTGTGATTGCATTTGGATGGCCCGACATAATTGGCTGTTGATTAAAACTATTTTGATGTAATACCGACTGCATAATTTATACAGTTTGTCTCTAGAATTTTTTTCTGCTAAGAGTTCATTCTTAAGGACCGGTCAGTCATGTTGTGTACAAACTGGAGACGAAAATCAGTAATGTCCATTTTGGCCACACATTCGATGTTTTTGTTACAATTTAAGGTGTTGGCGAATGTTATCAAACATGACCAAGTTCATTCGGCCATCAAATTCTAGAAATTTTGATGCTTGAAAATTTCGATAAAAGTTTGAATTTGCAAAAATGGCCATCCAACTTTTCAAAAATAAATGTTATTAACTTGTTTTTTAATGCATAATTTGTAAAAGATAATAGTCTACAATGTTCCGAGAAATAGTAAAACATAAATTGGTATCAAAATTCAATCAGAATCACAACGCTTCACACGCTTTTTTCCCTGAATTGTGAATTTTTATGTTGAATTTTTTTAACCGGAGTCAATCAGTTTAGTACTGTTGATGCTATCGATTAGGTTTTTCGGCGTTATATTGAGTAAGATGTTGGCGTGAATCGTCAAAAGAGGATTTTTGATATCGTTTCTCGATCCTCAAATTACAAGGTCACGAAGTTGGATTTTTGTACCATTTTTTAGTTTTTTCGAGATATTTTTTGTTCGAGACCAATTACGGAAAATCGCCTTTTGACGATTTTGGGCCTTTGTAGTAGGAACCTGTAGCCAAAAAAAGCAAGTCGATATCACTTACGCTGTTCAACTGATTGACGGGAAAAGTTGAAGTTTGTGTCAAGTTCAAATGGACATGGGCGGTTGGAGCGGACAATAATGAAATTAAAAATTATGCTACGTCAAAGAAGAACCTTTGTTCTTATAGTACTGCACAAAAATTAATGCCATGTTTGTTGTGGAACAGATTTTATAGCGTTTTCCCCGAACGTGCAGTTTGTAAACAACATGACTGACCGGTCCTTAAACTTTGAAAAATGTTACTACAGGAGGAGTGCTAAGTAAGGGCGCGCCATGTAAGGGTAGAAACACGAAGTAAGGGTAGGTGGGCGTCCAGTAAGAGTAGATTTAATTTCGAAAATAAATTTCGACGCCTAGTTATGTTACGCCAATTAAAGGTCGGTTAAGGGCCTTAATTTAAGGCCCCTAAATCAAACTTTTCTTGCTTTGCTAGTTAGGTATTTCCCCTTCGCTTCGTTACCAGATAATATTATTTTTTTATATTTTTTAAACGGTTTTTCTCTTTTTTGGAGGTTTTATTTTTGGATGCCTCACTTTGTGATTTTCAAATTGTGCAAAATAATATATGATTTTTTGGACATTCTGAACCAGAAATTGTGATTGGCTAGCCTCTCAACTCAGGCCGAAGCAAGCCAATGAGCATCCACCTTCAAAAAAGTTTCAGTTTTTTGCGTATGAAATTGAGTTTTGATTAATTTGCCCGCAGAAATTAAATTCTAGTCAAACCGGGCATCAAGTAGGCTTGGTAAAATTTACAATCTTGAAATGAAACATGAATTTCTTTTTTTTGATTACTTTTCATTTGACTCCAGCAAATTCATTTTGTTTTTAAACTATACATAGTATTACTACTAAAATAATATACACCGCAGCGTATTTAGATCATAGAATCTACTCGTAACTGTCCATTTTCACCATCGTCATAATGCCTAATTAAATTTCATAATTAAATAAAATTCTTAAGTGAAACATGCAGCTTCAACAATCGGCTTAGGTCCGGCTGCTCGCCCGTGTTCGCCCGTGTTAAATCCAATCCCTGCTTATTATGACGATACTCCTCAAATTTCTTCGGCTACTTTTATTGGTGTATTTCGGGTTTGGTGATTTTTTGGTGTTTATAACAATTTTCGAAAGTAATTTCGTCAACTTTTGAGAAACAAACAAAAACTAATCTGAGGTTAATTCTAATAGTTGAGCACAAGTTTAGCAATTAGATGTAAAAATTTTTTTCTTCCGTTGGATGAAATACACCGGGTGCGGTGTTATCAGGCGCACAGTTATCAGGCGGGTTTTCCCGCTCGTTGAGTTATCAGGCGGGTTTTTTCCCCAAAAATCTTTTCAGTTTTCCGCCTACGCCCTGCGGAGTTATCAGGCACCCTACGAAATTTCACAATTTACTCTTTTTGCTCGTTATTCTCCAATTTCAACTAATACACTAATTCATATATACAGTAATACGGTATTACTAATACCTATATTACTAATACCTATATTCGCTACAAGGTAGCGGAATTCAGTCATATACCATTTTGAGATTGAAGTTCTAATTAATCTATAATCTAAGAATGGCTTTAAGGACGGGTAGGTAGCGTTGTTTACAAACGCCACTTTCCGGAAAACCGTTATAAAACATGTTTCCTAACACCCGATTCATTATTTCTTTATTTTAGTTAACGTAAAAAATAGTGTATTTTCACGTGTGATTATTTTGGGGACCATAATTTTTTCCAGAGGCATTCAATTTNTTAATCGTTCGGAAAAAAAATCGAAGCTCTCAAGATGTGAACACATATATAGTGTCTAGTCTCAGAACGTTGCGCTAACTATGTACGGTGTTCTAGGAACACTATTCCCTATAGTGACGCTTTTTTCAAGAATCCATAACTGTACTAAATGACTAAGATCTGTACAGACAACAACGTAATTGTCAGACTCAAGGCACTACGGTCTTTCTTTGATCAAGTGTTTACCAGATATAGAGTTTCGGAAAAAAAGTTTTTTATGAGATCAGTTTTTCCAAGAAAACGTTCGGAGAAAACGTTTTTCAGAGAAAAATATTCGTCAGAGTTTTTGTTTAGGAGAATTTCTCCAAAAATCACGCCAAGCATGATAGGAAAGATAAGTTGTTTTCCAAAAACTTTATTCCCGAAATTTATCCGAAAAACTTTCTCTTGTATTTTCTCCTTTTTGGCCGAAAAACGCCAGTGCCCAGACTCAGAATGTGCATCTACCAAATCCTTTCAATTTTGCGCTAAGATGAATAAATTGAAATGGGACGCAGTTGCCATGGAAACCATAGTATTTTTTGTATTTTTCCTCCATCACAAATTTCATCCATTTTATAATTATGGTTGAAAGTGCAAATTTAGAGAGGTCAAATACAAACTTGTCGAGTCGCTCCCGCGTGTCCGGTAATTAAGTTATCGGTCGCTAATCCGAGAGATAAAAACTTTCAATTTAGTTTATTCCGGACGCTCGTCTCGATTCTCCAAGTATACAAAGGCTTCTAACGATGAAGTCGGGGAAGTTAATAAAGAACCAGAGATAAATTACGATACGGATATTGAAGGCAAGTACTTATTTGGAATATATACCACTCAATCAATATGGGTACCATCCGCGTTGGATTAAGTTAATAAAATCAACAAACATTACAAGACAACGCCCACAAAATTTGAGTTACTTTAGTGTTTTATTTTTTGAAATGCTCAAAATTTCTAGAATTTGTAGATGAAATTTTTTTTTTTTGCACTTGAACTCGTTCACGAAACGTTTAAAGACTTTATGAAGAGAACTACATCCTCTTTCGGAATACGTTTTCCGATTTTGTCCTTATTAAGCTTTTTTCATCAAAACGGTCCTTTAATTTTCGTGGGCCCCTTTAATTAAAATCAAATTTTGCTTAATTTATTATAGAACTTTAAAAGTTAGTGAAAAAATGTGGCAAAATAAAATTCTGAAAATGTCTGTAGTGAGCTCTAGAATTTTTTGAAGGTCAAAAATGTTTGACTTGCAAAAAGTTCTAAAGCTCACTACACACATTTTGACAATTTTATTTATACACATTTTTTCAGTAACTTTTAAAATTCTATAATTTGGCAAAATTTGTTTTAATAAAACGAACCCACAAAAATTAAAGGACCGTTTTAGCAAAAAAATTAAATAGGGACAAAATCGGTAGACGTATTCGGAAAGAGGATATATATTCAATGTGGTAAAATAAAAAGAATGGTGTTGTAAACACATCGACCCTACCACCCTTGATTGCTTTTGGTTAACAAAGTCTGAGCACATTTTTTTGTATTGGGGCACTTATCAATATTCAAGACTTAATCAAAAAATGGCCGAAAATGTTGTTGATTGAGGGCCATATGGTAACATATGTATCGATAGGGTTCGTTTTGTCTTTCAATAAACTTAATAACTCATCGAATTTACAGTGCAAATAATTTAGATGACGCATCCGGAGGGTTAAATGAGTATGACTCTTCAGCAACTGCCAGACGACTTTATCAAGAATTGGGACATCAACAGATGGTGTTGTGAATACCACCCCAACATAAATTAGGAAAAATGGTTTCATATCGACTGGTATAAAAACCACTACGTTTTTTCTATGTTTTTCTATTTTTTCATAAATTGTGATTATTCCAAAACAGATGCTTGTAGAATGTATGGGGTTGTACCTGTATCGTACTTTATCCGCAATATGGAACAGGAAAGGGTGCAAAATACAATGTTTTAATGCTCAATGAAATTATGCAATTTTATCTGATATATACCCCCTGCGCTGTTATCTTGCAAATTTCGCATGAAACAATCCGGTAGATAAGGAAGCGAATGGGAAAATCTGCAAGATAACAGTGCAGGGGGTGTACCAGTTTTTATCGGGTCATCTAGCCTCGGCTGCCCAGTTCACGAACTGCCCAGGGCAGTTCACTTGAACTGGGAAGGCCAGCTGGCTGTTGCCGAGCCCTGAATTAACCGGCTGATACGCTAACACTTAGAAGAAAAAAAATATGAATTGGACAGGTCAAATTTTCGAAAATTTGACCTGTCCAATTCTTATTTTTTTCTTCTTAGTAAAACAT
The DNA here is from genome assembly GCA_004367875.1 of Oikopleura albicans. Taxonomy (NCBI): domain Eukaryota; kingdom Metazoa; phylum Chordata; class Appendicularia; order Copelata; family Oikopleuridae; genus Oikopleura; species Oikopleura albicans. The sequence goes on from SCLG01000022.1 coordinate 78,855, forward strand.
CAGACCATTTTTAATTTATGATTTTTTAAATACACCACCTATTAAAATAATATTATAAACTGTTTGGCTTAACAGTTTGCATTTGACTTAACAGTTTGCAGTTGAATTAATACTTTTTTTATCCTTTTTTTGTCTTTTTTTTCCAGCATTTCCGCCTACACCCTTGGGGTTAACCACGCCGCCTGAGGGTTTATCAGGCCGGTTTTGAAAGGAAAAAGTGTCCTGACAAACCCTCAGGCGGTGTATAACAATTTTTTGGATTTTTTCGTTTATTACATTGTTTTATATCATTTTTTTATAGTTTCAAGTTTTCCAGGGTTTTAACCTACGCACTACCCATGTGGCTTAACAGTTTGCATTTGACTTAACAATTTGCATTTGAATTAGCACCTTTTTTCGGAAAAAAATGTGTTAAGTCAAATGGTTAGGTGGTGTATTAGGTTTTCTAAAAAAAATGTTCTAAAAACAATTTTAATTCTAATTTTTTTATTAAAAAGTTCAAATAAATTGCAACCCCATATCAGGAAACATTAAAACTAGAAACTGGCTACAACACTTAGTGAACTCAAATGTTTCAAAAATCGGGTGTATTTTTTGAGACACGGATTAATCATCGTTGCTAGTGAGACAGGATAAAGTCAGTTAATCCCATTTCAGAAAATTGACCCGGGTGAAAGTCGTCTTGGTGTTTTACCAAAAAAAAACAGAAAAAAGGAGCAAACAATTAAAAAGGTGTGGTTTAGAGCAAATGCGATAATTCTTCTTTCGATAACTAACGTCAAAGCAGATTTCGCCACAAATTAAGTTGTTGGCGTCACCGTTTTTGTGGCCGCCACCCATTCTGTGTCGTCTTCGGCATTAATCATGGGCAAAAAGTTCCCTATTGAAAATCATTTTTGTTTTATTTCCGTTATTTTCGGTCTAACTACATTGTGGTCGTCCTTTCTAAAAACACGTAACCTTCATGTGTTACTATGTTTTTATTATGAACGCTTTTTGCTGAAAATGATGAACTTTTCCGTATCATAATTCGAGTTTCCTCAAAAACGATCTTTTAAAACGAAGAGTCCCAACTGGCCCCATAAATACGCCCAATTTGCGGTCGGGCTAGACAAAATGTATTGGAAGCAGCATACCAAATGTGCCAGGGATATGAAAACGGCACAGTCTGCGGCACAGTCTGCGGTCTTTTGGATAATGAGAGTAATATAATTTTTGGAGACTAAAAGTAATATGAGACTGTCAGACCCATAGGAAAGTTTCATAGGAAAGCTTTAGATATTTTTCCCGCAAAACTTATTCTCCGAGAAACTTTTGTTTTTATATTCGACACATGTGGTATGAAATAGTCAGAAATATATGTCGTGAGCTGTGACCCTAATTCTAGCCAATAGTGACCACGGTTGAATGACATACCTGACAGTCTTAATTTTGCATGTTTTTTCGTTCTAAAATCTTGAATTTAAAAAGAAAAATGTAATAATTACTATCGACATCGGGTCGCAGCAACAATTATAGGAACATTTACACATCATTTTTGTGGTTTTAAACATAGCAGTATTTTTTGAATAATGAATGCAATTACAGTTTTAGTTCTCATCGAACTAGCCAAGTTAAAGACAGCCACCAACTTGGCCCAACAGGATGTCGATCAATTGCGGTTGCGTTAACGGTCAATACCAAAATCCTCAACTTTTCGGTCCGGGACAATGGCCAGGGGTTTTTAATCTCAGATTATCCGGTTAGCGGTTAGAGTTGCAACCTGATGACACCATTTAACCACAGGGTTACGGTTTTGGTCAAAATGCAAACATAGTTTACGTCGAATTGTGAAAGGTCTGTAAAATAGACGAAACTGTTGTCTTCGCAATAAGCAATGTGTAAGTAAAACGCCCTACGCTGTTATTTTATCGGCTAATCCCACGCGGTTACCGTGATTCTAGTGAAAAAATCCGCTTACGTTCGCTCGTGGTCAAAACCACCGGTTAGCTTACTGGTTAATTTACCACTATTACGGGTACCTTCCTAAACGGCCACCTTGTCCCTCCCACGTTATTCGGATAAACTTAGTAAAGATGGAAATTCGTTCTTGATTTTAAACCCCTATCAACCGGATTGGTCCAGACGGGGCGCGGTCACTTGCTGAAATGTTAACCGAAAACAATTACATTCAGGATCTGGACGTTTCCGAAAACAAAGTTGGCGATGTCGGATCAGCGGCTATATTCGCTATGATGATGGACAATACCACCGTCGAACGATTAGGTAGTTTCTTAACTAATTCCGAATACACAAGAAGTCGCCAAACGAGGGCCCTCAAATACGGGTCGCTTTCGTCAATTAATTGTCGGTGACAAAAAATAAGGGTCGAGCAAAATTTTATGACTCCAAATAAGGGTTTTCTATAGATAATTTTTGTTGGGTTTGGATCCGCTTTCGGATATTATCAATTAAAATTCTTAACAAACTCAAATTTAATTTCTCCAGCTAAAAAAAGTTAACCTCAAAAAAATACATATAATAATAACACTAAAATAGCCTAATCCGGGGTACGCCAACTAAAAGTCGGCTTGCTATACAATGATCGTTTTTGAAAACACGAATGCGTATCTTATTTGGCAAAGCATTTTCCTAGGAAGATTTTCATATTATCTTACTAGTCTATTGCTTAATTTCGACCCAATTTTTTCTAGAATCTACTATTTGTTTGGTTTGCGTAAATTTCTTTACTATAGGTCGTTCTTTAATCCAAACTTTACTATAGNAGCCAACTTATAGTTTAGCTCACTTATCGAGATAAGTGAAGCTAAGCCGGATATTATTATCTAGCTTAGTTTTTTTTTTTCAGAGTTTGAAAAATGTTATCTTGAAAACTCGGCAATTGAAGGCATGATTCAACCTTTATCTCAAACTCAAAAACTGGAACACTTGAATTTGAGTGGGAATACATTTTCGGACGGTCTGCTGTTAGGACAAGCAATTGCGGAAAATGCATCTCTAAAGCAGCTTGACATAGGGTTTTGAAGAGGAAAATTGCAGAAAATGAAGGTTTGCCTTTAATTTGTAAGGGTCCTAAGTGGCCAACAATGCGTAGTTCCGTTCTACGTTTTATATTTTTTCTCGTGACATTTTCCAAGACACATGTTCTAGCGATTTTGCGTGCAAAATTTATTTTTCCCCCTCGGAGTTAAAAAGTAATCAACTACCAGTGTTTTCTTGAAAGTACACATATCTCGCGCGCATTTTTGTGTGGAAGATTTTTAGGCACGTGTGGGACGATAAGTCTCGCGCGCATTTTATTTTGCCGTCCAAGCGACTTTGGCGCGCAAAAATAAAATGCGCGCGAGATTCGTTCTACACAGAAAATGTCGCGCGCATTTTATTATTGCGCGCGAGATACATATCCAGCTCAGCATGTTATTGTATGAACCGAAATTTTCANTGCGCGCGAGATTCGTTCTACACAGAAAATGTCGCGCGCATTTTATTTTGCCGTCCAAGCGACTTTGGCGCGCAAAAATAAAATGCGCGCGAGATTCGTTCTACACAGAAAATGTCGCGCGCATTTTATTTTGCCGTCCAAGCGACTTTGGCGCGCAAAAATAAAATGCGCGCGAGATTCGTTCTACACAGAAAATGTCGCGCGCATTTTATTTTGCCGTCCAAGCGACTTTGGCGCGCAAAAATAAAATGCGCGCGAGATTCGTTCTACACAGAAAATGTCGCGCGCATTTTATTTTGCCGTCCAAGCGACTTTGGCGCGCAAAAATAAAATGCGCGCGAGATTCGTTCTACACAGAAAATGTCGCGCGCATTTTATTATTGCGCGCGAGATACATATCCAGCTCAGCATGTTATTGTATGAACCGAAATTTTCATAACCCTCAGCAGACTTGAGCTGGAATCATTTTCGTAATGCCGAAATTCTCAAAGGCCTCGCTGAGAACGTTACAATCACCGAACTTGACCTGAGTTACAATGGACTAACCGATAGTTGCGCCAAAACCTTAACAGATTTTTTGACAACTAATAACGTCGTAGAGCAGGGATATACTGTATATCATATACATCGCTATGAATACTCGTAAATGATACTTTAAAGCATATTGTATTTGAATACCGTTATGTTAACAAAATGCCATTATGTTAACACTTTTTGGGATTTGACGAACTTCGATTTCCATTTATTTAATCAAGCGCCCTACCCTATTATGTTAACAAAATTCCATTATGCTAACAATTTTTGAGGTTTGATGGTGTTAACATAACGGGTTAGGTGGTTATTTCGTAACTGTTGCGTTATTCTTAAATTGACTTTCTGGGATAAGACGTTTAATTTGGGTTTTTGTACCGTACATCCCTCTTGTAGAGTCTTTTTCATTAAAATGCAATCGTCTGGGTCTTATCGCCGCCAACGGTATCGCGATGGGATTGAAGGTCAACCAAACGTTAAAGAAAATTGACCTTGGTCGAAATCCGTTTTTGGCGCAAGGATGTCTTGCTATAGGCAAGGCTATTTCTGAAAACCCGGAAACTGCCCTAGAAGTGCTCGACTTTTCGGACATAACCGCAAATAAAGACTTTGTTGATTTGAAATTGTCCGAAACGTTTCCAAATTTGAAAGTCATTCTTGGGGGCAGTTGGGTACAAAAACCAAAAAAGAAACCAAAAATGGATCCAATGACGATGCTGAAAATGTACATGGATCAACAAGGGTGGTTTTAACGTTAAATTACGTATAATTTGGTTAGTTTTTAATGAAAATTAGACAAATGAAAATGTCAATCCTTATTTGTTATTTTTCATAATCACTCGGTATAAAATTTTGTTGTTGCGTGAAATCAATTCATAACTAAACTGTGGATAGTTTAATTTTTTCAGCTCGCTAATGGAACAATGCGTTAACGCGACAAGTAACGTCAAAGTCAAAAGTGCTCCAAAAGTCATCAGATTACGATTTTTCGGCGTTAAGAAATATAAAAAAAAAACATAAAAAAAACGAAACTATTGCCAAAAATGTGTAAAGGGTCCAAGTTAACAACATTTATCTAACATTTTTTTGAAACTATCGATAATCAGTATGTGTGTGTTTCCCACAGTCTGTTAAAATTTTGTAAAACCTAAAAGGGTTACGATTGGTTGATTTTTTCAACAAACTTGACACTGATGGTAGTATGACCTTAAATCGATTTGAGTTCAAGTCTGGTATTCAAATGGCTGGTATTCCAATGACAGAAACCGAAATTGAAGCTCTTTTAGATTAGGGTGTGCCAAGCTTTTGAGTATGTCACATACTGTATGTGAATACCAAAAATAATATTAAAATCCCCAAAATACATTGAGTAGTTTGTTTTCGAGCCAGTTTGGAAAAAAATTCAAAAACAAATTAGTCAATGTATCATACTCTTACATGTACGAAAGAAAATATATGATATTTTAACCCTCGAAAAAAGATTGGGACACCTTATTTCAGACGTTCTTGACAGAGATGGAGATGGTGAAATCAACTACAGGTTTACATTTGAAAATGCAGCACTAACCAAAATCAACCTAGGCTGGCGAAGTATAACCTAACTTAAAAACTTAATTTAAACTCCTAGGAGACCAAATGTGCAAGGTTATATTAGACAAAATGTCCAGGCTTGACCACAAAGAGACATTGATTGTTGGCCGACAATTTATTGAAAATACAGGATTCTTGAGAGTTAATTGATTCTTCGAAATCTTTTTGAAAAGTCTTGTACCTTGCATCCCGAAGAATTTCTAAAATTTATCTTTAATTGGCAACTGTTTTATAATTGTTTTG
>SCLG01000022.1:100084-149690 GCA_004367875.1 Oikopleura albicans
TATACACTCCGCGTACTTATTTTGCACGAAATTATGAGGCGGAAATGTAATATTTCGTCATGTTTTTGTAATATTTTATGATTTTGTTTTTGTTATAAGAATATTCTTTTTACCACCAAACGATAGCCCTTCAGACGTTGTTTGACAAAATCGTACTTTCAACCCCCAAAGACCAGTAGTGTCCACGTAGCTGGACAAATGGTCTAAACGACGAAATTTCAAAATAAGCACTTTTTGAATTTTTTTTTTACAAATCAAAATGTTGTCCAAAAAAAAACATACCATGACCACCCTTGACCCCTGAGTGGTTGATTTCATCATTTTGACCATTATTGTCTATTTTTTTTATCTAAAAAAATGCTATTTTTTGACCGCCTGAAATCGAAAAACTAATTTTGCCAAAAGATAGAACGTTAAAAACCAGCCCATGACTTCCTTATCCATTTCTAAAAAAAAAATTCGAGCCGAGCCGAGCCGAGCCGAGCCGAGCCAAAAAAAAAATCAAGTGTGCCGAGCCCTGGGTTGTATACTGACGCTTTAACTCTCCTTAGCCGAACTGACTATAAATAGTCATTTGCCTTTTAAGGCTTGAATTTAACCATATTGGGTTAATATTTTGCAAAGTAGAGAACAAAAATGATAAACGCACATTCAACCTACGTCTTTTAGTTATAAAATATAAGTTTATACAGATTTACAAAACTGGGAAAAATCGTTAACAAAAGAAGTCCAATTTCTCCACGTTTTTTCGAGAAAAAAAAATTAAATTTTAAGAAGACGAATTGAAAATCTGTCGTATGTATCATAAAGACATTTTAGCAGTTGTTTATCTAAATTTTAATTCAATACAGAAACTCGAAAATTACTGGGCATTTTCGACTCGTTGTCCCATCGGTCGTCCCAAGAGTTTTTTCTGGAAAATTTTATTTCCATAATGTAGATAAGGAAAGATACGTGGTAATTAACGTATAAAATGTATCAATCGTTAAATTAGTTATTGCGTAAGAATTATTTCCTTGAACTGCCTATTAATAGTCAGTTCGGCTAATGGAGGTTATGCCGCAGCGTCGGCTTAGTAGAGTTAAGCGCCAACTCGTTTCTAGGATATAAAAAACCGTTTTATGCTAAATAAACCATGATATACCGGGTTCAACACGTTTTTCAGAAGTAGCCTGGATCCAGTTATCGAGAATGAATTGATTTGTGTTGAACATCAAACGCTCCATTGAAAAAAACGTGACGTTAATTAAACGATATTTAGTTATGATCTCATCGTGACGATACTACACATTAAACTTTTCTAAAATTTATTGGTAAATTTGCACGATTTTACCAAACCTAAAATTTGATTAAAAACGTCGCCTATTTCCGAAGAGCTTCGAAAATGAAAACCGCAGATCCAATTTGAACCAGAATAGTCCAGCATAACGGGAACGGCGGGTCAACACTCACTTTATCCCTAATAAAACCAGATCAACAGACTTTGGGCACAATGGTTATGGCATTATGTAGCAATTTAGTAGCAATTTCCTTGCAATCAACGCAACCTGCAAAAAACTGATTATGTAATTTTCAAACAACGTTGATTCTTTTGGTGCGCGGCGTGCGCCCTTAACCGTGTGCCCGGGCACGCAACTAACAGAAAAAGTAAAAAAAAATGTAAAATTAAAAGAGAGTGGCACAGTGCGTAGGTAATATGGGAAATTTTCGTCAATTTGTGGAAAATTTGAACTTTTGTGTATATTTATTGACACAAATAGTTTCTGATACAGTTTTAATGTTTAACATTTAAGGCTATAAAATTTTAGCCTATAATTTCATGCTAACCTTTTTTAATGATAACCAGAATTGGATTGTGTGTGGACGGACAAATCGGAAAACTTTCCGAAGAAAAAGTGACACATAACGGAATGAACGTGAAATTTTGCAAGATAACGGGGTAAAGAATAAGGAAGCAACTACTGCACTCCCCTACAAGTTACCTCTTAGAACCATCAGTCCGCCTACGCACGGCGCTTCAAGTGATAGTCTGCGCCATAATCTCTCGTTTGATTTAAGATTTGTTTGGTGCATCTGATGTGATGTATCAAATTAATGTGTTTTTTAACTTAACCAACATAAAATGTGTCGTGTGAAGCAGACTATAGCCTATAGGCCCTATAGTATAGGGTGTGAAAGGTGAAAGTCAAACACTTTGGACCAAAGTTTTTGGTATTCAATGTGCTACTCCCAAGCTGGTCTGAGTCTTAACTTGTACCATTTTGTAAAATGCCGTGCTTCTGCTGACGAGTAGGGTACTCAGATCTCACATATTACGATTCGTGTTTTTCGATTACTTTTTTTACGTTTTTTTTTTCTCATTTTTCATCCTCTTAACGGATATACCACTCTTTGTAATTTAGCCCATGTTATAAAGTATGAAGTAAGTTGACAAACAACTCATTCGTTCTTCACATTTGAAACTTAGCATTATTGATAATCGCCAGTTGATCTTGTCATAATAACTATTTTCTCACAAACTGAATAGAGATGTGGTTATTTTTTTAGAAAGATCAGCTTTTTTTAACTCCTGTGGCCATGACAGTGCCATATGGCACTGTTTTCATCCATTTTGTTAATAGAATCTATTAGAGTAATCGTAAATCAGGTTTTCGTAGTCGCTTTGTGTGCCTATGACGGTTATTTTTTTTATTTTAACTCTCAGGGGGAAGGAGTTTTTGGGAACCCGTAGGGGGAAATGCGTGTAAATAAACACGCACTTAAAAAATCACAATAATTCGCAATAATTAAAAAAAAACTGGTAAAGCCAAGTTGTATAGCTCGTCAAACTACGTCGATCTGACTATTCAGAAATTGATTTGGGCCACCAGGCCCCCCTAGAGAGCTGTTTGAAATCTCCAACCTACGCAAAAAAACACCGTCAATCGAATTTTCTCGAAAAGTTGAGGGGGTCACCAATACCCGTTTTGCCCTACGGGGCCTCCATATGCATTAAATCGACGAAAAAACCAAGTTGCGTGTCTATTTACACGCACTTCCCCCTGTGAGTTTAAATGAGTTTCCGGTAAATCGTAAATGGACAGCCTATTATAGGTTTTTAGATTTTGGGAACACCAATTATCCACAAAATTGTCACTTACAGTAACTCGACTTCGGCGAATACGAATTTTCAAATATATCCGGTTAATTTGAATTGAAGAGTTCAGGTTTTAATTGGCACCTTCTATTATCGGGTATCCATTTCCGGTCAATTTTCAACTCCTAGAGCACATGAGAATTTTTGCGCGATCTTCATAGTTTAATTCCGAGATTTTTAAGATTGTCGACCAGGGACATTTTTATTTGGTATATCTAAATGGTTCTTTAATATCCGAAATTAAATTCTTACGCAATAGCCATTAATTTATGAATTTCAAAGTCACTCGGTTTAAATGACCGCTTGCACCTGGTATTCATGATGATACAAAACATTCTTGAGACATGCCATCACATAATCCCCCTTTTTTCGTCTAAATTATAATTGTTGGTGACTGATCAATTGGACCGACGGGCCGATGACAGAAAAAAGCCAGTATGTCGTTTAGATATGTAACTCGGTTTGCAAATCACTTTGAGAAAGAAAAGTTTTGCGTTTTTCTCTTTATTTCGGTTAAATGAAAAATTTTGAGCCGCAAAAATGCTTCAATGGTGGAGCAAATATCCAACTTTAACTTCTACCGGGATTCCTAAAACGGAGTAGGTTACTTAAGCGATCATTAGTGGTCGCGAACTAAGTTGTATTTCGGGTAGTTTCGCGACCATATGGTTTGGCCACCAAATGGTCGTGAAATGACGTTTTGGGTACGGTTTCGCGATGACTATTTTTGGTGAAAAAATGGTCGCGAAACCTTGTCTGAAACATCATTTCCCGATCATTTGGTCGCGAAACCAAATTTTGAACAACGATTTGCGACCAAATGTGTGGTCTTGAAAATACTGATAAACGGGTTTTTCGCGACCAAAAATATATAAGATATACATATAAAATAAACATATACATCACCCGCGCCGTTATTGTACCCCCAGTTTATGACAAAACTTGTAATATAATGGAATTTTGGTAACATGGGGTTGGGCGTTTTGTTAAAAAAATTGACAATCGAAGTTCATCAAATACCAAAAAGTGATAACATAAGGGGATTTTGGTAGCATAAGGGGCGGTAACATAACGGCACATGTGGTGTAGCGAGATGAACTAAGCAAAGAAACCTGTTCACGTTGATAAACAACAGTTTACAGTTGATCTGGTAATGAGTTGACACCTAACAAGTTGACAGTTTGGAACGAAGTGACACTTTTTGGGAGTTTTTTGAGCAAAAATAGGCAAAACATGGTCAAAATTGACGAAACGAAGTGACAGTTTGGAATGAGTTGACAGCTTTTGACAAACAAATCGGAAATGAAAGCATGCTTAAGCATCAATTGGTTACCACACCAACTGTATTTTTATTTCTAAATCAAAAACCTCAATGGATTGGATTTAGAGTTCTCTAGTGTTCCCAGCAAATCGAACTAATACAGTCAGCAGCTTCTAAAATGAGTCAAAGTCATGAGTTGCTATGCTTAACCCCGCACCACACATCTGAACCCAATCATGCTCAACAAACCTCAGAAACAATAGTTTTTGCGTTGAAAAGATGCCTTGGAATTAATAGACAGAAATAGGTTGTGAAAAATGAAAACGTAACAAAAGTTCGATCAATGAGCTGTTACAAAAGATTATACAGGGGGCACGTTCTCATCTATATTCCGTATCAATTTTTAATGCTAGTTCAAAGAAAATTGAAGATTTGATTTAAGTTAAATCTATTAGAGGACCGGTCTTAAGAGTTGTTTACAAAAAATGACTGAATCACGAAAATCACTATTTAATTAAACAATTGGTATTACGTGTCCTTAACTGCTGCGCGTCCAGATTAACTACCCCATGGCGCGTCCAGCAGAATAGGAAATTTTAATGCCGATGATCAAGAGATACACGTTATCGGGCTCAAAGGAGGTGTGCCCGAGGCGTTTTTTTCAAATTAATAAACTTGATATCATATTATGCGCAAGGAGTTCATTATTTAAATATAAAAAACCGATCGAGAATACCTCAAACCGTTAAGAAATGAGAGAGCGAAAACTGAAAAAGTGCGCCAAAAAGCGCATCTGGACGCGCAGCAGTTAAGTTTCAATTGAGTACTCTATTGTTAAATTTGTTTTTACGGATACGCCTATCTCTACGAGTGTTGTTGGAAAAAAGGGCACTCGTTGTAAAACCGGATCAAAGACTTTGACATTATTTTTGTTATACGGGTGTCCTGACTGTGCAACAGGATGCCAAATTTTCGATTTTTTTTTTCAAAATTCGATATATACCCACGAGGCACCGACTAAATTGGTATCATGAAGTTTTGTTCGAACGTATAAGAGGTCGAAAGTATAAAATGTCGAAACTGTAAACGGAATAAAACCGAATTCGACGCAAATTTTTACCAAATATTGTCATATATACACACGTTAATATTTGGCTGGTCGAAAGTGGAAACGGAATAACTCTGAATTCGACGCAAATTTGCGTCGAATTCTCTTTTATCCATTTTGACTTTTCAGCCTATTATACTTTCGACCAAAAATACATGATACCAATTTAGTCGGTGCCACCCACGAAATGCTACTCCTCATGGAATTTTGAAGCTAAAATTTCAATTTTTACATTTTTTGTCAAAAATCCGGGTAGCCCAAGTTATGATATTCCTGCAAAAAACTCTTTCGCTTTATTGCTTAGATTACATACAGTTAAAGTGACAATATTTTATATAAAGACGTGAAAAATATTCTTTTGGGTGTATCTCCTTCTCTTGGGTTGGAATGTGATATAATTTTAATTACTTCGCTCTCAGCCGTAGCTACTCTGGAATCACTTCTTTTAGTTAAAGTAATAAAACAGGCATTTCTCACTTATTTCTCCGCTTCAATCTCAAAAGTGCCAAAACATGTTTCATTCGCTAACTACTCTCGGTTTAGTAGACCTTCTTATTTGAGTAGCTAATTCATAAAAAAAGTAAAAGAACTTTCTCAAAAAAGTATTTTTAAGTTCAAACGAGTTTAACGGCGAAGATCAATTCATCGTTAAAATTCCGCGAGAAAATCTTCTTTTTCAGCAATTTATTTAACTGTGAAAATTGTCTCATATGTCACTAAAAATTATAAATATTTATCATGACACCGATTGGTAGATATGAAAGAAGTGAGCAAATCGAAAATTTTTCGAAAAAAAGGGTAAAGCCAAGTTATAGAGCTTGTCAAACTACGTCCATTTGACTATTCAGAAATTAATTTGGTCCAACAAGGCCTCCTGGAGACTCATTTGGATATACCACCTACGCGCTGGCCGGTTACAAAGTCCTTCTTTTGCGTAGGTTTGAGACTTCAAAGAGGTCTCTAGGCGGCCCTGGTGGCTCAAATCAATTTCTGAATAGTCAAATCGACAAAGTTTGAAGAGCTCTACAACTTGGCTTGGCCATTTTTTTTTTCGACAAATTTTTGATTTGCCGCTTCATTCATATCTACCATTGTGCATTAATGTGACTGTTTTGTGCGATTCTGCTCTTCTCGGGCCATTTTGTTGTTGCCAATAATGCCTACTTTATATGTATCGCAGTTATCGGGACATTTTTTTATGATGACATTTTGTGTCACGTACCAGATTTTACACTTTTAGTTGACCTTATAACCGCCCTTGTTAAATCTCATGCATAGCTTAGAATGTACAAGAAAGCTACAATGGCCCGACATATTGTGCAGGGGATATATTTCCATCAATCACATAAAATGATATGATATTATTTAACGAACTTGTTTACGTTTATGTGTGAAAATCCGGATCCGGTCTTGATATAAAGCAGTTGCGCACAGTATGTTGGTAATGTTCTCAAAATAGTAATGTGCGTTAGAAATATAAGTTCTATGAGAGAGCGGTCATACTGTAAACAATCTTGAAAGCGATCGTTGGGTGACATTTTCTGTCAACTGAACATAACTTGTTGAAACTAATTGTACTGGGCGGGTCCAAACGTTGCCACTCTTGGTAAACAGTACTTTGTCCTTCTGTGGGTTTGCAATGGATTTAGAAATATATTATTAGTAACACCTTGGCACCATGAGCACAAAAATAAAAGCGAAAATCGATCAAATAATTGGTGAAGGGTACTTTCGCGACCCTTCTTGGTTGCGAAAAAAAACCCGTTTATGATAAATTTCGCGACCACACATTTTGTCGCGAATCGTTATTCAAAATATGGTTTCGCGATCAATTTTTCCGACTAAAAACAGTGGTCGCGAAACCTCACTTAAAACACCATTTTGCGACCATATTTTGAACAACAATTCGCGATCCCACCTTTAGTCGTGAAAGAACTCATAAACGGATATTTGTGGTCGCGAAAGTACCCCACTCCGCATAATTGCTCTTTATAAAAATAGACGGAGATAATCTGGAAAGAACCAAATACACACGATGCGCAGTTAACCGCCACCCTCTTAACCGCCACTTTTGCAGTTAACCGCCAGTTAGGGGTCCCACTATTTTCAAGTGATCACGCCTACGCCCTGCGCAGTTAACCGCCAGTTTGCAGTTAACCGCCATTTGGAATTTTCAAATATATGGGAATTTTCAATAAATTTTGGGAATGTTTGGTGAAATATTGAACCTGAGTGATTAATTTTAGTAATAATTTTACTATTTTAATGATCAATGCCTGTTTTTGTGCAAACTTTTCGTCTACTTACTTTGTTAGGTTAGTTCAAAAACAAAATATTTTTTCCGTACATACGGACGTTCTTATAAAATCGAATTATGTTCTATTTTCAATTGTTAATTTCAGAGCTTTACGAAAATATTTAAAATTTAGTGTCAATTCCGGATAATTTCCGGTTTTTGATAATTTTCCAATAAAAAAAATTTAAAAGTTATATTTAAAACTTCTAATTAAAAACTTATATTTAAATTTATTTCATTCAAATATTCTAAGATTTTTCATATCATAGTAATTTTTCAATTTAAAATTATGAGTCGTCATTTTTTTATTTTCAAAAGCGTTGAATTCTCATTGGTAAAAAACGTTAATTTGCCGTTAACCGACACTTTGACACTATCATCCTTTTTTGCAGTTAACCGCCACTTTTTTCAAGTAAATCGCCTACGCACTGCGCAGTTAACCGCCACTTTTGCAGTTAACCGCCAGTTTAGGACGCGGCGAAGGGTGGCGGTTAATTGCGCATCGTGTGTATTGGCCAATATCCACTGAGAAAGAATTTTTTCGTCGAAAACACGTTTGTCGAGCACGTTCAAGTCTGTTGAATCGGGTCAATTTTCGTATGCCATTTGTGATTACGAAAAAGTGCGTTTCGAAATTCACTAAAAAATTGAGACCAGCCTCGATAAGTAGATTTGTCGATTTAATCATCGTCCTTGACTCCATTTAGTCAAATAGAAAAAAAAATAAAATAAATTTATCATTATCTTGTTATCCCGAAAACTCTAAATGATTCGACGTTTGGAACTCCATATGTCACATTTAATAGTCAGTTTATGCATCGCCCATTGCAATATTTTTTTATGTTTATGACGACAATAAGGCGTTTTTTTTATTTCGCACAAGATGTGTTCTTAGTTAATAATGCGTTCATTACCTCGTTAACGTCATGGTGCCGACGGGGTTTCTGTTTTTCAGGGCTATACATAATAATTACGCAAGGGAAAATGTACCTGGCACAAATAAGATCAAAAACTATAAGATATGGTGAAAGCTATTAGGTGTTCATAGAAGCCCTTCGAGGTAGTCACATGACATTTGTATACGGTGTGTCAAACCTCAAAATTTATCGCTCTTTATTCTAGAAATTAATAAGGAATGAAAGTGGTGGAATAATTTATCGTTTTGCTCTTTCACAAAAAAATATTAATGGAATTTTAACATTTCTACCGGAATTTTTTGAGCATTGACACACAAAAACAAATATACAATCTAGAAATTTGGAGTCTTTTTTTTTACTAAAAAAAGTAACATTTTTGAGGATTTGTCAGAGTATTTTGGTCGTTTTCTTGTATGCACTATCATCGGGTGAATAAAAACACATAAAATTTTCAAATTAAACTTATCACGTTTTATAACTGAAAATTAAATTAAAAAAAAAATTTATTCCACTTTTGAGTGTTTTCCATTTTCAATATTATAATTTTCAAGGAACTTTTCGCTAGATATGAAAATTAGGTCAAATACAATAAGTGTCGATGAATCGGCATTCATAGAAGGGGCGTGTGGTAGTTACATATATTAAGGATTTGGCAAGCGTCAGCCGGATTGACACGTTGGATTTGGCGAATTAAATATTGTTGGGTAAACCACTTTTATGTCCCGGATAGATATAATTGCATCGGCTCTCCATAGAAGACTTTTTTTGTAATAAATGTTTTAGCTATAATGGGAAATAATTCAGACGAGAAACGGAAAATAAATCAAAGCTTTAATGGCGTATCTTATAGAAGTAAGTCATAAACAGGGCTCGGCACACTTGGCTTTTTTTGGCTCGGCTCGGCTCGACTTTTGAGCGGCTCTAGCTCAAAAAAAAAAATTGGCTCGACTCTGGTCGCTCTAGTTCTAAAATTCACTAGCTTGGCTCAGCTCGGGTGTCTCTAGCTGGAAAATTCTGTGGCTTGGCTCGACTCGCTTTTGGTCAAAATTACCTTTCACATAAATAGATAAATACACTACTGTTGTTTACTCAGGTTACTAGTAATATTAAATTTTAACAAAAAATAAATATATAAATATTTTGCGACAATAAGATATGTGCCATATCATATGGCCGTTTAAAATAATGGTCGTTGGAATCATGTATCGTCTATAATTTGTTTTTTGCTCTAAAATTTTTTTCTACTTTAAACTCATCTGATGATATCTGAATAGTTTTCTGATAAGAAAACGTGTATCACTCGCCCAAAACCTCTTCGCAATAATTTATGGATTAAAATTGGATTATAAATTGAGTTTGAGTTTATTGCTAATGTGATTATTCACTTTCAACCTCGATCGCGTAATCCATTTCCGTTAATGAAATCAAATGTAAAACCACAGTAGAGATTCAAAACCCGCGGCAAGCGGCTTTATTATTTAAAAAAACGCATTTTCCGTACGCACTAATTCATCACAGATTCTTCACGGGACAGCCCCAAATAATTTTTGTTAACTATCTCCCTTTACCCCAAAACCCGAGCTGCGTTTTCTATTAGAAAAAGGCGGTCAATTGTGCCATGTTCGCATCTAGTTTTTTGGATCACGTCATCACGCGGCAAGTCCGGTTGTTTATTTAATAACCGAAAACGTAAATAACACCAATTTTTTTATATTACCTGGACATTTTAAGAAGTATGTACCACACCTGTTCTTGATTATTTAGTCTCCGATACATTGCTTGTAAAAAAGCCGTCTCTTAATATTAGACATCCAGTCATATCTTGCAATTAAATGCATATTATACAAGCGGTATTCCAATTCTGGGCCACCCAATTATGGGTCGTTTTTTGAAAATAGGTCCAATTCTTGGACGTTTTGTTCCCCCAAAAATTTAGAAGTCCAATTCGGGGCCAAGAAGTCCATTTTTCGGGTCACATTTCACGGTGAAATTTTCACCCCAATTTTGGGTCAAAAGTCCAATTCTGGCTCGAAACGGGACTTTTAGTGAAAATCGCAAATCGACCAAGAATTGGAATAACCCCTGTATGCATTTTACAAATGAACTAAACTCAAGTTTCCTTGATTTAAATAGTACATCTTCATGATAAATCGATGCATTTCTAAAATAACTGAAAATGTATATATATTATATAAAAAAACAAATCTTTTTCGAAGAATGAAGACGTTGCGGAAAGATGAAAGAATTCGTCGGTGGCTAAGTCCAGACATTCCGATGTGCGATTTGGTTTTGATCGGTTAACCACTTACATCTATATACATATACTGTACGTGCAGATTTGGTTAGCACAGCCCGTTGAGGAACAAGATCTAACATGTTTTACGAATTAAGATTGTGGTATGGCACATAATGTTATCAATTCGACAAACGCATGTAAAAATTATCACAATTATCATTTTTGCAAACAATATATAGAAACTGATAATAATCATTTCTATTAATAAATTAAAGTTTAATCTATGATATACGTATTTAATATAATAATCTATAAAAGAGCAATTTATGTACCACTTTGGCCGCGGTTGTCGAGTAACGGTTGTCGAGTAACGAGTAAAACCCGTAAACCGGCCAGTTGTTCAAAAATTTTAGTGACCAGTTTACGGCGTCCCTTTGTATACCACGTGTGCCATTATCTTTTACATATTTCATTTTTTTGGGATACAGGAAAGCGAATTCCCTGCGCAGCCTTTATTGACCTATTGGTCTTTAACGGTTAAAGTTTAACCTCCTCAAAACATGACCAACGCGGCACGTGTACCATCAAATAAAAACTCCCAAGTGTGTTTAAAATGTTCCCAAGTACGGTATAAGTGTTCCCAAGTGTGGTTTTGAATTGCCCTTTATTGAAATTTGAAGTAAATTTGACAAATAACGGCCTGTTAACTCGCAGGGGAAGTGTGTGCATATATGCTTACGACTTGGTTTTTCGTCGATTTAAGGCATAAGGTGGCCCCGTATAGGAGAATTGGTATTGCTGACCCCCTCAACCTTTCGAGAAAATTCCATTGGGGGTATTTTTTTCCGTAGGTTGGATATTTCAAACAGCTCTCTAGGGGGCCCTGGTGGCCTAAATCAATTTATTAATAATCAGGTCGACGTAGTTTGACGAGTTCTACAAGTTGGCTTAACCTGTTTTACCCGAATTATTGCAAATTATTGTGAATTTTTAAGTGTGTGCATAAGTGCAAACAATTTTTCCCGACGGGTTATCACAAATTCCTCTCCCTTATTAAGGGTTAACAAAGTTTTAAAGGAATACATACCATCGTTTACGGGTTAAGGTCAAACTTGTGCGAAAAAAAACCTGACCCCATGCGTCCCAGAGTAGATTATGTTAATTGCAAAATGGTGATTCGGATTATGCGTTCTGCAATGTTCTTTGGCCATTTTATAACGTTTCAAAACATGACCACAAATCTCCAAACTATGACCATCGGTTGTACGATCCATACACAGCCACATAATAGATTCTAACCACGAGTAAAATGCGCAACGTAATCAACAACCAGCGGTCATAGGTTGGCAGCCTTGTTTTAACAACGGCGGTTGACCTCAAACGTATGTATTTATTGTACTCATTCTAACTCTTAACAGTATTGTATTCCATTGGGGATAAAAAACCGTTTCCTTGGATTATTAGGTCATTCGGGCATAAGGTCGTTTGGTCAGGGATCGAAATGTCAATCACAAAATCACAGAATCAAATTCACAAATACACATGTGATTTTTGCGTGATTGTGACTCACAATATTGAATGCATTTTATGACCTGAAATTGCCTCGCTTTAGAACTCAACGTAAGAAAACCATGTGGTATAGTTCTTACATATGTCATACATCAATAATATTTATGGTTTAGTTAAATAATTCATTACGTAATATTCACGGATGTTTAATGGTTATTAATAAGAGAAGGACTGTGTTTTTGCACTTTATACCTATCGTGATATCTTGATGTTTATTAGGCGACCTACCGTGCGTGGTTGTTAATGAAAAATAAAATTTCATGTAATTGTTACACCAGGGGCGCCGTTATGTTTCACCCCGTTATGTTACAATTTTCCCCGTTCGTCCCATTATGTTACAATTTTTTAGCAAAAAATTTTCGGCCGTTTTTGCATACGCACTTTGCGGCAGTCTACGCCGTTATGTTCACGCCGTTATGTTACAATTTTCCGTTATGTTACAATTTTTACTCAAAAAAAAACCTATTGCGCAATATTTTCCCCGTTCGTCCCGTTATTTTACAATTTTGAATTTTTTTTGGCGTTTTCCAGCGAAATCGCCTACGCACTGCGCAGTTATGTTACAATTTTCCGTTATGTTACACTTTTTTTGATTTGATTTTGAAACATAACGGCGCACCTGGTGTATATTATATTACCGTTATGTTACCAAAATTCCCTTATGTCAGTACGTTTTTTATGATAAAAATCGCCTACGATTTGGTTTTGCCAAATTGGGGCCACTGAAAAATAAAAAAAAATCCTTATTTGAATTAGGGACGAGATCCAAAGTTTAATGAAAAACTATAAATAACGTCAGGCTACGTAACTAGACCTAACTTAGCACTTACCTTACTAGGATGAACGGTGAAAAAAATGTCATTTTCCGCCCTTTTTGGGTATTCGCCTAAATCATGTGTCAAAAGATGCGTGGTGTGTACTGTTTTTTTCTACCAAAGTACAAATTATTGAAAATGAATATAGAGCTAAGTGCTACGTTAATTTTTACAGTACTATTGTTTGACTTTTCACGAAAAAAGCTAATTGTAAAATTGGCGCACATCATCCAATGCGAGAGCTTAGACGAAGCATGGCGTTTGGTTTGAAAATTCCATATTTGAGGTTCTAGCGGTGGTTCGAATGACGAATAGTTTTGCTACACGTTTCATGACTAGTCCACCATTATTCTTTGGTGCATAAAAATTCTGGAAAATTATACCAGGCGCGACAATAGCATTATTTTGAAAAAAAACGTTGAATTCTGGTGAACATGAGAAAACCTAAAACCCTATCACTGTTACTTTGTACACTCCTTGAGGGTTTATGTGCCCGGGGTGTATGTGCCGACTTAGCCCCGATGGATGGTTTATGTGCCCAGTTTTTGAGGAAAATTTTTCCAGGAATCCCGCCCAAACATGAGGGTTTATGTGCCCATTGAGTCATTAAAAACAGAAGCCTGCTTATGAATAGTTATGATAGCATGGGCTATTCGGATTCTATAATCAGGCAATGGCAGAGCAAGAGAAATTCAACATTATGTAAGTTTTTATCCACCAGAAAGGAACTCGGAAAAACACAGTGTATAAGCCACAGACTGTCGTACTTAACGGACGACCAATTTTCTCTGCGATATAACTGAAAGCGTTTCTCTGAGACAATTTGGGAACTAAATCGTATAATTTCAAAATCTCTTCTTTTTATATCAACTAATATTATCACTTAAAGTGATAAATAAAGTTGTTTTGGCCCTTTTGAATTAAGTTCTGTTATTTTTTATTTAACAAAAACAAGATGTAAAACAATTTATGGGTGGTCTGGTCGATTTGTTTACAAACATGCATGAAAAAGAAAACGTTATTGTGGACAAGGCATACATGCCATCAATTTGAAAATGCCATGTACACATTTTCCCCACTTTTGGGAATCATTTCCCATCTTTTCACGCACCATAACTATTGACAGTGACCTTGAACTCGAGCCTGAACTTGGCACTTCCGGTTTCTCATTCGGTTTATTTCGTTTGAACGGCGTGTCGGATCAATTTCATTTTTTGTGGACAAAGTGTGAAATAAAAAACTCTACAAATTTGTAAGAAAACATTTTCAATTTTTAATTTATTTTTTGAATTATTCGAAAATTAGTGTTTTGACCTATTTTCAACTGAAAAAAAAATAACGATCTAAGAAAAAATCTGAAAATGTTTTCTTACAGTTTTGTAGCGAAGGGCCTTAAGATTATCAGAAAGAAAGAATCAAATAAATACCAGTTGCCGTTTTCACGAAATAACTTTTTTGGCACATTTTGGAACTATATTTTTACGTAAAAATGATAATGTATTGTGCAGTTAGCACTCAAGTCGTGCCTTGTTTGCCCCTAAAGTTACTGTGGAGTTACCCTAAAGACTCCTTATGACGATAAAAGACAAATTAAATTAAAAGAAGAATACAAACAAATTTTAGCAAATAGCAATCGTGCGAGTGATTTCCCAGTTTATCGAAAAATTTGAAATTTTCAAATGCTCAAAATTTCTAGAATTCGTGGATTAACTTATTTTTTTTGCACTTGAACTTATTCACTAAACCTTTACAGATAATCTGAAGAGAACTATATGTATTCAATGCGGTGTAATAAAAAAAATGATGTTCAGTTGTAAACAAATCGACCCTACCACCCTTATGCACCGAAATTCGATACAAATCTAGAACGAGCCTGACCGTCGGTTTATGTGCCCAAAAAATCAGCAAAGTTTTCCGCCTACGCGGGTTTAAGTACCCAATTTCGGTTTATGTGCCCACTTTTTGGGTCGCGAAATGGGCCCATAACCCTCAAGGAGTGTACTTTAAAGCGTCAAATGAATACCCAAGGAATACAAAGTAAAAGCTAGCGAGAACAAAGTAAAGAATGGTTGGCTCAGAAAATCGAAAAAAAAAATGGTCCGAATCCACAAGTTAAGGCACTTGAAACATGCGTCAAGATATGAGACTTTAGTTTATTAGGACACCCAAACTTCGGGTGAAGGGTACTAATAAACCCGTTTATTAGCCCAATGTACTAAAAAACCCGTTTATGTCTACTTTCGGGACCACGCATTGTGTCGCGAATTGTTGTCCAAAATCTGGTCACGAAATGTTGTTTTTAATAAGGTTTCGCGACCATTTTTCCACCTAAAAACTCTGATTGCGAAATGCTGTTTTTAATAAGTTTTCGCGACCTTCTTCTACCTAAAACAGTGGTCGCGAAACCATATTTTGAACACCAATTCGCGACAACACATTTGGTCCGGAAAAAATACTTATAAACGGGTTTTTTGCGACCAAAAAGTTGTCGCGGAAGTACCCTTCGTACGAGTATGCTCGAGGAAAAGCTTTCACCCTTCAACTTAAGTACAGTATTTCTACAGGTAGGTAGGTAAGTTCGATAAAATCTGATAATCATTTTAGCACTCGATGTAATAAGGTTGTAAAAAATGTTTTTTTTCTGTCAGAAACCTAGTTTCATGATGACGACGTTTATATGTTAGTTAAATTGCCGATTTTCCAGGTTACAATGTTTTTGATCGTAAAAAAAGTAATTTGTGTTCTGATGCATTCGACATTGTTATGGGATTCAAATAAACAGATCAGGATCAAAGTAATCTGATTGATAATGATTTATAAAAGGAACCAGTACGCAGGTTTAACTGGTAGATATGTTTTCGGTACAAATAATGACACGTCCATGTGACACGTTGTACTAACTTTAACCATCCGTTCACAAAATTTAACGTTGCTGAAATTAAACCGTATTATTTGTTTCATCAAAAACCATTTTTTGTAATCGAAAGTAATATCTATGTTTTTCGTGGAATCGTACTATAGAACAAAATATAGACAAAATTGAAGATAATTTTGCCCAAGTTTTATGATACAAGACACGCCGTTAAGCTACAATTTTTCGTTATGTTACAATTTGTCCAAAAAAAGCCCGTATTTCGCAATACTTTTGAGTTACGTAATCACTATTTTCCGTTATGTCACAATTTGTACGAAAAACAATATTGCGCAATATGTTCCCCGGTCGTCCCGTTATGTTACAATTTTTAATTTCTTTGGAGCTTTCCGGCGAAATCACCTACGCACTGCGCCATTATGTTACAATTTTCCGTTATGTTACACTTTTTTTGATTTGGTTTTGTAACATAACGGCGCACCTGGTGTAATTTACCAAATACAAGGTTGAATAATGTGTATCTAGTACCATTGGATTGTATGCAAGTAATAGTCTTTGCGCGGTTGTAAAGTAAATGATGAAGAAAACCAGAAATGCTACTAAGAGTCTAAAATTTTTAGACGAAAATTATACTATAACCGTTGACATTGAAAAACGTGTAATATCATATTAACAAATCCACCTATTGTTGCACATATACGGCCCGTTTACTAAGAATATATCAATGAACCAATCACGTCGCAGGGAAACTTTAACGGTTTTGCAATCAAGTGCAATGTACTTAATCTCAAACATAAATATTGGTTCGATGACAATTTACAGATTATAATACAAATTAACCAGTTGCGCGCCGTTACCTTACAAAACCAAATAAAAAATTGCAAGATATTATCTATCCGTTAAACGGAAAGCTGTACGATAATGGCGCAGTGCGTAGGAGATTTAGCTGAAAAACGCCAAAAAAATTATAAACTGTAAAATAACGGATCCTACGGGAAAAGTATTACGCAATACTCCTTTTTTTGTTCAAAATGTAAGATAACGGAAAATATTTGCTGAATTTTAATGTTAAATTTCTCTACCACTCTGCGTTTAATATGAATTTCCACCGTTTTTTTGGTGAAGGGTACTACAAAAAAACCGTTTATGACTACTTTCGCGACCACACCATTTAGTCGCGAAACCATATTTTGAACAACGATTTGCGACCAAATGGTTTGGTTTTTTCCGATCATTTGTGGTACCACACTCCGTTTTTATTTTATTTTTTAGATAGTTAAACTCGAGTTTTTTTCCAAACGTCAAAAACTCGAATATCGCCTTCTAGAAAATGCGGTGGAAAAGACGGCAGAAATTCATGTAAATCACCGAGTAGGATAAGCGATACAAATTATTAGTTTTCATAACAAGTACCGCATTTTCATCGACCGTTAAAACTTGAATCATTGATCTTGATTATTGCAAAATCGCAATTTTTAGAGATTTCAAACGTATGTTTTAAAGTTCCCCCTGCGTTGCCAAATTACGATATAATAGAATGAAAGTTGGCTAACCACACATTTTGGTTTAGACAAAACGACTTTTTATGCAATTGACCATTTACCCTCTGAAACTCGTCTTTGCAAAATTGAGTTTATACTCCTGCGGCTCAAACGGGGGTCATTTTAGGAGGTGCAGCTGCATTTAGGACCTCAAATAAAAAAATAGTATTTGAGGGAATCGCAAAAAAAGAAATATTGCTCTTTTTCCGTGAAAAAAACAAATACACCACCTAGGGTGTCCGCGGTTTGAACCAAAATCAATACCAGAAGCAGTCGATGTAGAGTGTCTGACACAAAAGCTTTTTTCAGGGGTCTTGGCTCGGAAAAGGTCGTGTTTTGAATTAATCCTATTATTTTTTAATTTAATTTTCTAATTATAGGGATGCACTGTAGTCAAGCTTGATATAGAAAATAAACTGGGGAGACCCAAGCCCTAAGTTTCTAGAAAATTGATTTTTTTTTAGAAAAAAACGTCTTTTTTGCCCATTTTGGCCCCTAAGAGTTAAAGTTAGGAATTTGTCGAAATGAAATTTTTTGCTCAAGTGTTTTAAAGACTTCCGATTTTAACCGCGGGACCTTAACACCACCTCATACATTTTTTGAAAGTAATTTTAATGAACGTGTAAACGTTCTTTTATTGTGAAAATTCTCAAATTTCTAGTCGAAATTTAACATTTAGTTAAGAATACAGTCCCAACCTTTTTGATGTGCATATTGGGTTTCCGAAGATGTGCACATCAAGGAAGTCTTGCACATCAAGGTAGTGTCTCATCACATAAAAAGTTAATATTTTTTTTTCTCATTTTTAACACCTTTTGTCAAATATTATTTTAAGGATGCGCCATACCCTATTGGCTGAAAAATCAAGTCTCCGAAATGAAGTCGTTTTATTTTCGAATTACGCTCGAAAAGACCTTTCATGTGAGTCTTAATTCGACACAAACAAACGTTCTCCGGTCCAAAATTGGTGCACATTGAGAAGGTAGTTCGGTAAAACATCGGTCTGAAAATCGTGCATATCAAAACAGTCACGTAAATGTCGCTGAAAAAGTGCACATTGTGGCAGTCGTACACATCAAGAAGCATTCAGGGATCTGGTACTATTAGGAAAAAATTAAAGCCAAATGAGTGCGACCACCTTTTCCTTGAAATTACTATTTGGTTTTGAGATAATTCAGTGTTTTCTAAAAAATGTTCGTAACTTTTTACATAATTTACTCAATGGAAGCATTGACGTTCATAAACAGACATGACGAACATCTTCGAGACAACTGGAACCGGGAAGAGACACATTGAACGTTGTTTAAAATTGATACAAATACATCGTTACGTTACAGAAAAAAAATCCCGAAAATATACAGACTGTATACTGTATCAATCAAACCACCGAAATGATTATAAAAGGTATATACATTGGTTTTTAGACGGACTTTATGGAACGTTTCTAATAACAAACAAAACCACTTTTAGCACAATAAAAGTTTAATCTTAAACGTTAGGAGATAAAACAAGTATTAGTAGATATGTTAGAAGTGGGCAAATCGAAAATTTTTCGAAAAAAACTGGTAAAGCCAAGTTGTAGAGCTCATCAAACTACGTCGATTTGACTATTGCTTGATTTGGACCACAGGGACCCCTAAAGAGCTGTTTGAAATGTCCAACCTACGCAAAATAACAACTTTTTTCTGGATCACTTCTACCATCTACGCACACGTCCACCATATCTACCATTAAGGACGTGGACCATTAAGAACGTGGACTAACTGCTTCCCACATTTCAAATCGATTAAGTGGGCGGGGAAAAATTGACTCCAAATTGACTTCTTCAATTTACATCCAAAATAAATTTCTTCTAAGGTAAATAAAGCTAGACCGTCCAATGCGACAGAAAAAAAAAATCACCTGACCTTCGGTGAAATTTGACATCTTTGTGACTACCTAAATGATCTACATTTTAACCCCACGTGGTTCCGTTTCAATCCAAAAATATGCTTAACAACTTTAGGAACCGCGAATTACCGTTAAAATATTGGTAATGAGATTGCAATATTAATATACATAATTGCAAATGTGCGATGAGAGCTTTCGAAAAATATAAAACAACCCTTACTTGGAGCCCGGGCGCCTCCCTTGCGAAACAAAAATTTATGATAGTAAAAAAGCAGGTAAAGTAACATGTAACTCGATTTCTATTTGTTCAATTTTTTTATTCGAATAAGCTTTAAAACAAAGTAAAAACGGCAAATACATTATTATACTACAGCCAGGGCTCGGCACAATTGCCGCGCTAAGTCAAACAAATTTTGTGCTAGAGCTAGCGTAGCCGAAGCAAGTCAGAGCATTTTCGTGCTCGGTCGAGCCGAGAAAAAAAAATTTATTCGCTCAAAAGGCGAGCCGAGCCAAAAAAAAAATAGCCAATTATACCGAGCCCTGACTACAGCATGGGTCTACATGTTATGATTCGTACCCTTTTA
Source organism: Oikopleura albicans (assembly GCA_004367875.1). Lineage (NCBI taxonomy): Eukaryota > Metazoa > Chordata > Appendicularia > Copelata > Oikopleuridae > Oikopleura > Oikopleura albicans. The sequence goes on from SCLG01000022.1 coordinate 120,310, forward strand.
GGTTCTTTATTTCTGATTACAATTTCTGCCTGGACAACAATTGGACAACAACGTTTAGGGAATAGAATGATGGTATGTGCCCAAATACATTTCAATTGCGGTTAAACACTTGTTCAGAATCGATTTCGTCTTCAACCGTCAGGCACACACGTAGGTTGACTGTCAAAATTGACATTTCGAACACATTGGATACGTGATTGGCAACATCAGTACGAAACTCTTTACGGCAAGTTTTGGCCGTATACTGTTTTCCGAGAATCGTCGGGGGAAATTATAAAAATTAAGTAGGAAATTTAAATTTGACCGTCTACGAAAAAGCCGGAATTGCTTACAAAAGAACTGGCAATAGCGATTTGGTGAAGTTCAATTCCGGAGATGCAGCAAATGACACTCAAAAATCAAAGAACTTAAGTACATGGTGCGAAAAACCGTTTTCTTACAAAAACATGCTTTATTGCGGTTTTTCGGCGTTTCCACCTACGTATTGCGCAGTTTTGTTGCGAAAAACGATTATCTTGCGACTTTTCGAGGACCAAGTTCGCAAGATAACTGCGTACCCTGTGTATAAGGTCTATAATGTAAATTGTCCAAGAAGGCCCTGAATGTTTTTCACACCTTGCAGACTCAGCCAAATTTTGTATAATAATTGGTAACGAAATAAGTATTTTATTTTAGTTCATATGAAGACGTGACGTAAAGAATCTTCTATAAAGAGGATAAAGACAGATAAATGAGTTTAACCAGAGATGAAAAAGTTCTGTTCTAAATTTCAGAACAGAACGGAACAAAACAGAACGCTCGTTCTATTTTGTGATAGTTTTTCAAATTTCGTGTGATGGCAATAAAACGTTCTGTTCATATGATTGGATTTCCTAGAACGTTCTATTTTAGAGAACGTTCGTTTGTCCATTCTGTTCATTTCTCAGATCATAAGAACGAGTCGTGTTATAAACGTTCTAAATGTCCCGTTCTGTTCTGTCTCGTGATGGAAAAATGGCCCACAACACTGTTATTGCGTTCTTTTGTTCTATTGGCGTTTTGTTTTCAAGTTATCAAGTTTTGCGAAAAAAACAGAACTTTTGCATCTCTGATTTTAACAAATTGATTTTTTACCGCATTTTATATAACATTTTTGGGGATTTTACAAAGACCACCTACGTAGGCCTACTTACGTAAGTAACATTGTTGCAAGTGTTAAGTTTAAAAAAATCATGTAAGTTCCGAATTGCTTACGTAGACTATAGTGAACTATCTAAGTGAGTGAACACAATTCTAAAAAGTTTACAAAACTCAACTTAGTTAAAAAAAAATGTTGTCTCGATTTTCTGGCTAACTCACAGAGGTAGGTGCAGGGATCGAAATGTCGTGTGATTTTTGCGTCATTGGCATAAAATATTTTTTGGCTTTTGTGAGTGTGATTCGTTTTCTCGAGTTGTGATTTCTGTGATTTTTTAAAATCGAAAAATGACTTTTTGGCATACTTTTTGATAATAGCATGATTTTTGCCAAATTGTGATTCTAATGTATGTGATTTTATGATTCAAAAAACAACACGTTTTTTCGATCCCTGGATAGGTGGTCAAAGTTAATAAAAATTGTAGAAACCATGTCAATGTAATTTTTTTGTTCATACAAGTTAACAATATCCGGGCCCTGAAACAATATTCCTTAAAAACGACGTCATCAGTCTGATATGAAGCTCAAATACTTATTTTAAAGGAGAAATACTATCTGACGCTGTTTAAGCGAAAATTACTCGAAAAATTATTTTAGTTAATTGTACTGTTAGAACACATATTAATGATACAGTCCTTACTTCCAAGGGCCATTTTCGATTTCCGGAGAAAAACCGGTGTTATGGCCCATAACTTATCGGGTAAACGGCAATTTTGGAATAAGCGCTCCTCATGGGGTTAATGTACGAAAAATTGATCGGTAACACTTTTTTTCTCACACCAGTATTAAATTGGGCTAATTTTTAAACGTTGTTTTCAAAGTTTATTCCATGGTTATTGTGACAGCTTTGTATTAATTTTTTTAACTTCTGACACTTGTATTGATATGGCTTATTTGCATAACAATATTGAGTTTTCCATTACCTTCAATTAGGCTGTCCACGGTCGAAAACGAAAGCCGTCGCCAGGAGTCCCGGCCCAAGAAATTTCACAATTTATGCATTTTCGGCCAATCGAGAAAAAAAAACGAAAAAAAAATAAAATCGTAATTATGGTTCGTAAAATACGGGTTACTTTCGTAAAATCTTAAAATCGCGTGGACGCCACCTTCAAATGACTGTCAAGGTATTTTCTAGTTTTTTTATAGAGAACCTGGTTTATAAAACACAAGTCTCAAAAAAAGAAACATATGGAATTAGAGACCGGCCCTTTTGGGATAAAAGGGGCAATTATAGGGTAAACCTTTACGACCGTTAAAAAGGCGCCCTTTTTGGAAGTAAGGGCTGTATGATATTATTTGATAAAAGTTTATCTTAAATATTTGATGAGACTTTCTTGTTACCTGCTAACCCAGCTTATGATACAAGACGCCTTACACTGAACAAAACTGCGTCTGCGGAAAGCACGTCATGCCGAAATAGACGGGACTGTATAAAAAAAACTCGCAACAACTTTGTGTTCGCACAATTGACTCATTGTTAAGTTTGTTTAACTCGTGGAAAACGTCATATGGAAAATTTTAAGGTTTATTTTGAAAAGTCTAATGAGACAAAAAAAATACAGCGGTAAAATTTTAAATTTAAGGTCGAGTTTAAGGTCGAATGCCAGCGATTTGCGAGAATTAGCTCTAACATCTAGGTCGCGACCGGTCGTGGAAAACTAAAGAATAAGTTACCCTTCTGGCTGACCGAAAAAATTCATTTCGAATGATCAAAGGGTTTGTATCCTACTTAATTTTTGTGCTGGCTCATTGAATATAAATTTACAAAAAACTCAATTTGAATCAATTTGAAATTTTTTTTAGATATCCAAATTGCTATTTACTCAAGCGCTGGCATAGAGTTTTTAATTTAAGACCGCGGCCATACGTTTCCTAATCACGGTTTGGGCAGTGTAATTATCTGGCCGAGACACTTTCAAGAAACAGAACGTCGACATAAAGAAAACACCTAACCAATACTGCTTTAGAAAACAAAAAGTGAAAATAATTAAACGTAACGCAGCATCCTAATGACCACTGTTAAAAACGTTCGCCAACGCTTCGAATTTTCCCAACGCTCAACGTAAGCGTTGGTCAATCTGCTCGAGCGTCTTAAACCTGAAACTTCAAAAAATATGATTTCGGAAGGTGTCTTCTCTCTGTTCGTAATCTACCTTTCTGGACAAAAAACTGCGAAATTGATTGAAATTTTTTCTGGTACACAGCGTTTCACATGAATTTTCGCCGTTTTTTCTAGATAGCCAAAATCGAGTTTTTTCCGCAAGTCAGAAACTCGAATATCGATATCTATAAATTGCGGGAAAAAGATAGCGGAAATTCATGTAAAACGCCGACTAGTAAGCTTATTATTTTTCTAAAAATTCCGTCTCGTTTAGCATGGGTCCCGGCTAAAGGGTCCATTCGTTAAATTTTTTTAACGCCTTTGTGGTTGGACAAAAAGCTTAAGACAGAAAAGGTCAATTTGGAATATGTAGGGGCCCTACAGTTTGACCGAAAAAGTGGCACGTCAATTCAGATATATGAGCAACTTACAGAGAGGATACAGGAAGTTACAAAATACGAAAAACTCTAAGCAGACTATATAATTTGAAAGTTTCATCCAAACAAAGTTTGGACGAATTCAGCGAAAAAAAGGATAAAGCGGATTTTTGGTACTCGTCAATCACAGGATTTATAATTACAACTTTTATATTTAGCATAAACTCGGCAGCAAAGTCACCTTGCTATGGTGCGTTGTGCCGTCTGAGCTGGAACTTATTTTGATTTAAAAGACCTTCGGCGGTTAATTAAGTGCCAACCGGAATTACAGTGCTAATTCAGCTTGAAAAGATGAACTCTTGGGAGTCAATGTCTGACGATCGTCACACAACGCCCTGTTTGCCCTCATATCTCACCAAAAGGGCTTGGAATGAAAAATTCCTTATAGACGGGGTTAAAAATTTCCCCGATTCGGCAAAGATTTGCCTATTTTTCGCATTAATGACTCAGCTTTAACTCCCAGGGGAAGTGTATGTATATATGTAAACAACCCCTTTTCATCAATATGAGGTTAAAATAAATATGTATAACCATTGTTTTAGTTATCTTAATATATGTAAACATAATATACCACAAATTGTTATAAAAGACCAAATATATCCCGATTTGACATGAATTTTTTTTTTCAAGTTTTTGTTGACGAACTCGGGACGAGGACTGTAGTTATTTATATATCTGGTTCAAATCTTGCTCCGTTAAAGTTACCTTCAAATTGGACGCTAATTTGAATCGTGGCCTCTGATTGGCGGGATAAACCTACGATTCTCGCGCGAGAACATTAGCCATATAAAAAAAACTCACGGTATTTGTCTTCCGTGTCGTATGATTTCATTTTTTTACGTATCTGTTTAGGAAAACTTCACACAGGACTGTAGTATACCGGTTGAGTTTTATGAAAATCGGCCGAGTGTTTCTAGTATACCGTATCGGCATTTTCTAAGATGATATAAAGACCAATTTGCCCCTCTTTATAAGTTCCCAAGTTTCAAATAAAAGAAAGAAAATTTCAAATATTAAATGGGTCTTTATATATCATCTTAAAATATGCCGACACGGTATACTAGAATCGCTCGGCCGATTTTCATGAAACTCAACCGGTATAAGTTTGTTATTTATTTAGAACTAGAAACTATATATCATTTTAAGCTTCGACTTGGTTACGTAAAATGCATAATGAGAGGTTCATTTCGCTGATCGGTTTTGCCCCCAGTCTTTCTAAAATGAAATTATACAGTTTTAAGTAAACTTTGAAAATATGAATCAACTTCCACCGACATTTACAGTTCCCGCGTTCCAATAATATTCACCACATCCGAAAACGTCATATACTTAGGGTGCCGTCTTTCGAATGGTGGTGTCTAAAATCAACATTTGCGGTGTTAAAAATTAGTATTAATTTAAAAAAATTCAAATTGATGTTAAAAAAACATTAATCGAAATTTGTTAGATCTTATGAGGTTTCCTAACCCTAAAAACCCGGATCCCCATTTCATTCATTAAAAAGTGTCCAATAATGTATTTAAGACTTTTAAGACAGCTTTCGCCTTAAATTGCTGTAGACTCAACAACAATTTAGTGGGTTCGAATCCCACTTTAGTCATCAGTTTTTAACTCAAATTTTTAAATATCATTTTGATTTGGAGTTTACTATGTTAGCTAACAATCTTCAAGTAAATTAACAAGATTCAAGTCAACTAATACTCGCATCAAATTTTTCGGCAATGGAATCTTCAAGTAACTTAACACCTTTGTTTCACTTTAATTATGTTAACTTACTTAAGTAGGTGGTATCGAGCATATAAAGGGACTCATCAGTGAGAACACACTACTACTGAGCGTTTTGCATGAATTTCCGCCGTTTTTTCCTTCGTATTTTCTAGAGAGATAAACTCTCGTTTTTTTTCCGCACGTCAAAAACTCGAATATCCCTATCTATAAAATGCAAGAGAAAACGTGGCGGAAATTCATGTAAAACGCCGAGTAGTACTGTATACAGTACTGTATACAGTACACTGAATACTTGTAATTTTAGAATAACTCGTCGACTTCAATGCTCTAGATATGTTTATTTTACTACTACACCCCATGTGCACTTATTTGGACAGCACTTATTTGGACAAAATTCCCGATCGTGCACTTATTTGGACACTTTTTTGGTCAAAAGTTTTCCAGCAAAAACGCCTACACACTGTGCACTTATTTGGACACTTTTTTTCTTGAAAAAAAAAATATTATAAAAAGACAGCTTTTCATTCAGGTCTTCCGGTATAAAGTAACACTCATTAAGAGCGGGATAGTAATCTTATCAATTTAGTTAGTGAACTTACCTTTAAAATATCTTGCCGTCATATGGTTTAACCAAAATAATTTCAAAAAAATATTAACAAATACTGCTCTCTTTGTCAAAACTTAGTTCGTCGGCATTTCATTATATAATTTTAATATCTCTTTTTTTCAACAATTGGCAAATGAAATTTAAATTTTTTTTCTTTTTTTACGTTTTACGTTTTTCATTTCATTGTTTCATAATTTGTTCATACAGGGAAATCTGACACATTCTAGAGCTTGCCCCGATCGTGCACTTATTTGGACAAAAAATCTTCAAGTTTTCCAGCAAAAACGCCTACACACTGTGCACTTATTTGGACAATTTGCCGTTATTTGGACAATTTTTGGCTGGCAAAGTGTCCAAATAAGTGCACAGGGGGTGTATTTGTCACAAAGCGAAATTATAATGGGACATAATTTATGGCGGAAGATAACATTTTTTGTGATGTATTTTTCCGGAACATTGTTTTGCATCGCCGTCTCATAAATTCCGTGAAAGAGCACGAAGTGACGTTATGTCTTTCGTGGAAGTGCAGTTAATTTCAAAGTCGCTAATTCTGTTCGGGTTTTTTCATTTCGGACTTCAACACATAATAAAAAAGTCGTGGGCAAACCTCAGCAATCACCACGCCGCGCTTTTCGCTTCCACATTCTATTATTGAACGGTGAAAAATTCACACCTGAATACCCGAGAAAATTGCAAGAGTTGTCTTTTTTCGAGATTGTTTACCTAAGTAAACGTACAATACGTATAATACAATTCTATTTAAGTAAAATTTTGCTATATTAAAGTTTTTAATTTCCAAAATAAATTTCTGGTTTTTGGATTACTGAACATAAAGTCATGAGGTCGTAATTTTAATATCCGTGGCGCTCCCGCCATGCCGCGACAGGGCCATATCATATGGCCCATCTGGCTATGTTGTCGGATATTATAAGTCATATTATATGACTCATATATAGGGGGTATTCCTAAATTTTTTCTGCCAAAAAAAAGTGTTTAGTTTCTTATAAGATGACTTATAAGTTGAAAATTTTTTAGCAAGCATAGAATACCCATTGCTAAGTTCACGTCGATTTTAAGAAGGATACAACAATTATTTCTATAGGTTGGTCATTTAGGAATACCCCCTACTCATATATGACTCATATGACTTATTATGATTCATTATGACTCATAATTTATGACTGTCATAAATTATGAGTCATAATTAAGGACCCATAACGCCGTATATATGTGTCGCGTAAAATGTTTTATCTAAAATAATTTTATGGAGATCGATACAACAGACTACGCGTATTTGATAACCGTTAATGGAGGGTCTTTGGTCTTCTTTTTAATTGTAAACATGACCTTCCCAAAATGTTACGACACAATTGAAAGTCAAGAACAGACCGTTTTTTTTATTCCGAACTTACATCCTGCAACGTATGGGCTTTCACACAAGATGTTAGTCATTATCAGCTCAAAATAATTGAACCGTTTCTGATTCCTGAATCTTAAACCAAAAAAAAAAACGTTCAAAAAAATTTTCATTATTTTTGTTCGACTCCGGCGCGGACTAATTGAAGTTATCTCAAGGTCGGCACATATCTGATAGGCTAACCGGAATGCAGGAGAAAGAACGTTTTCGGCTAAAAAAATAAAAAAAGTGCATCACGTTATACGCTGATTGAGCTTATCGCATTGATCACATCTCTTTCTCGCACAAGTTTTGAAAATTGTTCTATCTAGGGTGTCCGATGATGAGATAGGGAATATTTTTTTGAATTGTCGAAAAGGATCCTCCGCTCAGAAAAGAAAAAATTAGAATTGGAGAGGTGAATTTTTCGAAAAAAAATTGACTTAACTCCTCGATATGCTATTTTGGCGTTTGTTAAAACATTGACTTTATAATTATCACGTAACATAGTGAACTTGGGCAAAAATTAGCAAACAAATTAAAATTTTTTTTTTCGAGCTGAACAAATAGTTTTTTTTTCGAAAAGTTGATCTTTCTAATTCTTATTTTTCTTCTGTCAGCATTTCGAATTTTTTTAAATTGGTTTTTTTCTAAAACGGTCGTTTTTGGATATTTTGACCAACAAGAATTAAAGTGACGAATTTGTTGCTCAGTGGAAGCAACCTTGCAAAGTAAGTTAAAAACGCCGGATTTTAACCGCGCACACCCTATTTCTGCCAAAACGAAAAAAAATATGACTTCATCTTTCTGCGAGCTTGCAGGTGTGTTTGAAAATTACATTTGGGATAACGGCATAAGACATTTTGCTTAGTCAAGACTTAGATCTTGCGTTGTGCAAAAACAAAAAAAAATTCTAAATTGAAAATAGCCTAAACGTAGTTTCAGGCACAGCTGCGGTTCAAGTGAATAATAAGATGTCAGAATCAAAATACAATGTTTCATCGATTTGATAAGAAAACAAAGAAAAAAATTTTTGCAGCAAAAGTGCCAGATTTATTGCTAATCCGCATCAATGAGGGACGTTCTGTTTTGCAAGGGTTAAGGTTAAGCTATGCGTATGAAATAGCGTTTTCGACGAAATGTGAATATGAAACTTAAGCCCCTCACATATTTTTGTGAACGCATACCATTGAGGAAATTCCATTATCTTGTCTTTACATTATGTTGTATTTTCTCGGAAATGTGGTGCGACCAATATGAAATAACAATAATAATATAAATACACACATGTTAAGCATGTAAACTCGAATTAGAATATTAAAACACATTTTCTCACTCGCACCCTAAGCCACGTGATTGAAAATTGAGATAGGAAGAGAGGAGGCAAGCCAATTAGAGACCGCCCCTCCACTTACGTGCGACGATCACTAGGGTATTAGCTGATAACAAAAACAAAATTGAAATAACATTCTGTATGAACATTTCTTATGGTGTATTACCGTATATTTAGATTATAAGGTCTAATTAATGATTGTGAGCTATACTGTATAGCATATGTATTACTTCTATGATTTAATCAATGTTTCTGTTGTTCTCATATTATTGTGTTGAAAGACTTCCCTTATTGATTTACTATATTTGCGATACGCTTTACATATACTCTCTGCGTGGCGTTTCCGACTAATTAATGTACAAGCACAAATGGTCAATTATGATAAATCACTGTTGAATAAGTATTCGCACTAATTTGTTCATGCTTGACTTGACACTTCTGACCGTCGGTTTATGAATCGTGGTCAGTCGTGTTTCAGTCCGCCCGCTGTCACATAGACTTTACAAAATACAACAATAAATATACGTTTTAAAGTTTACAATTATGTTGTCGATTATTTGCTTTACATATCCGTTGTAACGTATTCAATTCTTCAAACAAAGTATACTACACCACCTGCGCAGTTATCTTTCCGTCAGTTATCTTTCCGCTCAGCCCCGTCGGTGCAGTTATCTTTCCGCTTTTTCGAGAAAAATTTTCCAGTTAATCCGCCTACACACTGCGCAGTTATCTTTCCGCCCGAAATGTTTTTTTGCCCTTTTATTTTTTTCAAAAGCTTTAATTTGTGTTACTTTATTCATTTCAGCCTTGATAACATTATAGACAACCAGCAGTTAATGAATTCGTAATTCTTATGCGATATTTAGCCATTTGAGAAATTTGAAATGTGAATGCGGCATTTCGGGAAATTTTTGTTGTTGTTTATAATAAGCTAAAAAACGACCAATATCCGTTTTGAGTTGTTTTTTCTTTCAGAACTGATAAAAAAATGTAATAAATGTCCAAGAAAAAGTGTTACTTCAATTGAAAACTGTTATCTCAGATGGGTAGTNAAAAAAAAAACACTTTCAATTAAGATAAATAGAGATTTAGCGGATAGCGTTCTAAAATCTGTATCCTAAAAAAACGTAAAAAGACATGGTTTTATAGCATTATTTTCTTGAAAAACATGAATTTGTCTAGGATCTTTTCGGAAATTCGATGCAAATTTCATCAAAACTTTCTTTTTTTTCTTTTTCACTCTGAAAATTACCAACACCACCTTCCACAGTATACCACGGTGTACCACTTATGTACGTAAATTAACAAAACAATTTGAAAAAAGGTGTTAAGTTACAGATTTTGTCTATGACGTCACATGACGTCAGAACTGTGCCCCCCCCGTTTGTATCTTTTCGGGCTTACAAAATGCTCTCTATCGCCAACACGTGTCTCCTCTTTCATATTTTTTTTATTTCGCCATCGTAATTTACGGGTCTGCATCATATATGTAACATCTAATACAGTCCCCCACACAAATAGGTAACAATTTCATTCTGAAAAAATCGTTACCTATTTGGGTAGTTGGGTTTTTTGTGCCTAAAAAATTGCTATTTGATGTTGTTTGTATCGAGAACGGAAAATCCATTCTCGCGTAAAAAAATATTTATTGTTTTTCCATAAAAAAGTCTTGTATTATCTGACTATGTTTTTTATTTCATTTTTTCGTCGACAGGAAAGAAAAAAATATTGATGAAACATGTATTTTAGAAATGTACCCGTTTCAAACATCTCGTCTTTAAATTAATCTTTTATAGTCAATAAATTTGTTAACACTTTTTTGAGAGAAATCATATGAAGAAAAAAAGGTTTACCTATTTGGGTGATTACGTCATTTCGTTACATATTTTGGTGTTACCTATTTGGGTGAGGGACGCTTTGTTAGTTTCAGGAAATTGTATATTTTTCCGTTCGCAAAAGTCTGAAATCTGTCAGTCGCGTTAAGTCGGTGTTTCAAATATAAGCGGATACTTTCTATTTTAAAGGCATTTGACAACAGGAGAACAATCAGGAGCAATTAAAAATTTTATTTTATTTTTTTCGTTCTGACGTTCTTGACCGTTCGAACGCGTTCTGGAGCGTTCTTGTGATGAAGAATTGCGCAGAACGCATTTTTGAACTTTTTTTTAAATAGAACAAAAAAACGTTCTAAATGGCCGTTCTGTTCTGTCTCGTGATGGAAAATGGCCCAGAACGGTGTTAGAACGTTCTTTTGTTCTATTGTTGTTCTGTTCTGAAATTTTCAAGTTCTGCAAAAAAACAGAACTTTTACATCTCTGTTTGGAAACAATAAAAGGAATAATCGTACTTATACCGTATTCGACGTAGAGTAGGCGCGGCATTAATATGTCCCTTGCGGCTATGCTTAACCTTGATTTTTTACAAAAACAAATCAGCCTAGTTCACTAGCATTTTTGTCGATTTGTGCTAATACTGTCAATTCTAATAGTTAGGTTGTTATTTGTATTTAAACCGGCATAACAAACTGTTGCATTATGCTTTGCAAGCAATGTAACTTTTTTTGCATGAAAAATGTCTTCCGACTTAAGATCGGAAACAACAGATGAAACCACGATTACAAAGAGACTGTCATAAATTATGAGTCATGGAGAAAATTGCCCTAACTGATTCATTGTTGGGCCACTCGGTATGTGCCTGACTTTTGCGTATTTACGTGATTAAAACCGCGTTCGAAAACTGTAATAATTCTACAATTTTCAAATAAAACATTTTATCAGATGTCAATTATCAAGTTTCACTATCTATTCCGCAATTACTGATTTAACAAAACAAAAAAGTAAGCCATCACCGTCAAATTTCAATTAAGGCACTTTTAGCGTGACCAAAACAATAGCCCATTCGGCGGCCTTAAATCAAATTTATCACGTGACAAGGCGGAAACACCAACTATAATAATAAAATATCCATCTACAAGTAAGGCAATTTTAAGAATTTGCAGGCGTTAAATCAAAATTATCATGTGATAGAGTGAACTTGAGCCAAAACTGGAAAAGCCCACTACAATCCACTTTTTAATGTTAGGTCGAATGGCCAAAACACTTTTTTTCGAAATTTGGTGGGCTTTTTTTTCTGGCGTTGTTTTTCTCTTTTGAAATCGTATCTTACCAGTTAACTGGTTAATACTGTGGTCTAAGACGAAATAATTATGTCATACTTATTGGAACTTCACGTTTATCACTAATAGTGATATGTATAATTTCGTCTGTCATATTGTTGTAATGCGTGCACGAACACTTTGTGATACGGGAGCCGTTGCTGCAACTGATAAAAAATGGGCGAAAATCTTAAAATTCTGTTTACATTTTATTTTTTCCGTCCAAACTCAGTTTTCTATTTACTTTAAATTATGAAATCGATAATTTTTTTTGTTCTAATCGTAATCCCGTTTTAGTGCTTATTGTTTCAAGATAACTCGTCAGCGGTGAAAGGGATAACCGATTTGAAATTCATTTTGTGGAATACGCAAAATTAACCGCGGTAAACGAAAGCAAACCAAACATTGAAGATATATTCATTTTTTTGTCTCAATGGTCTAGGTTAGTTATGTCATTCAATTCTGACCTTAGAGTGAAACAAATAAGGGATGCCGAACTCAAAAAAGCTAAAAAAATGTTTTGGCCATTGTACTCATAATCAAAAAGTAGAATACAGGGAGCAAGGTCAGTTTTGCGCCAAGTTCAACGGGTCACCTGATAAATCAGTCATAAAGCCTCAATATAGGCGAAATTTCGTATATTTTATTTCCTATGTATAATATATATATGCTACATAATATATATATAATATATATAATATATAATAAATATATTCATATATGTTTTATATTTTATAAGCTATATTCCACTTTTTGTTCTGTTTTTTTTTCTGACTACAATGATCAAAGCAGTTTTTTTTTCCATTTTCTGAGGTCGGCATCCCTTTATTTTTTTTCTCTCTTACGTCTCTGTTTTGTCGTTTTTCAATACAGTGACGTAACCCATATCAGATCACAGGATTTCATGTATTATAGACGGACAAAATACAAAACGTGGAAAAGAGGCATATTACGCCCAAATATAGACGGAAGGTGGTTATGTTTTGGCAACGAGGTTGATTCCAAGCATTCACATCATACAAGCATAATCCACTCATAGGTTTTTTTTATGTTTTCGTTCCTTCCGATCCACTTCGATCGTTCCAATTCAACTTTTGTTTTTAGAGGTGGTTTTATTCACCGTAAACATCCATTTCTTATTGCTCATAAATAGCAAACCTTTAATCCTTATCACCCCAAATGTATCTTTTGGCAGAATGCAGGATATTAATATTTAACTCGACCACGTTTTTGGGTTGGTTGTGTGATTTTTTATCNCATTATGTTTTTTTGGTTGCTTTTTAGAGACATACTGAAAAATATGTACGTGAACATATTAGCCCATATGTGCAATCAAGTTGACACATATTTTATAGTATGTTCGCAAACATATTAGATAATATGTTTTTTCAATATTATAGCCAGTATGTAGCAAAAATATTTTTTCTAGTATGTATCAAAAATGTATTTTTTCGTAATTTCGTTGTAAAACACAACTTAAAATCCAGAAATAAAACATATGCCCTCTGCGCCGTTATCGGGTCAACCTTTTGAGGACAAACTTTGATCGGATAATGTATTTTGGCCCTTTAATGGCGCAGGGCGTAGTCGGAATGTCTAGAACATTTTTATCAAAAATTTTGACCCAATAACGGCACGTAGAGTTTCTTGAAAAAATCATCAAGCAAGGGCAAATACATAGGATGCGTATTTAACCGTCCACCCGTTAACCGACCAAAAACCCATCAACCGGCCACTTTGGACCAATTTTTTCAGAGATAACATTATTTACCGATAGAGCCATAATTTAACCGGCCAGTTTCAGAAAAAAAATTAGTGGCCGATTAACGGCGCAACCAGTGTATACAATGTACACAGTAAAGTTTATAAAAAAACATTTTTCGAGAAAACTGCACCACCAAACGGTTAGGTCCTAACCATATGAGTTAACACCTTTTTTTCCGAAACAAGGTGTAAATTCATGTGCAAATTGTTAATTCAAATGCAAACTGTTATCCCACATGGGTAGTGCGTAGGTTAAAACCGTGGCAAACTTGAAACAAAAAGGGCGTTAACTCAAATGGAAATAGGCTTTTTCTGTAGATTTAAACTCCAAATTGACGAATAAAATGAGCAAATGCTATAAAAAATCATAAAAAAATCGTTATATTTCAAATGATGTTAAAAGAGAGATTATAAAACTCGTCGATGAAAATTAGATTAATCTGTTTTGGTTATTTTGACAAAAACTTTTTGTTGTACCTTTTTGTTATTAAACTCAGAAAAAAAGTGTTGATGGATAAACTGGAAAAAAAGTTTTCAAGATGGTTAAGGGGACGAGCGGAAAAATTTGAAAAATAACGGCTTAGGTTTTTTTTTGCAAGACTTTGAGCGAACGCCAAACAATTTAACCAATTAGCCGAACATTTAATATATATATTGATGCTGCAATGTCCTTTGGGAGTTAATTTCTTTTCAGAACTGATACAAAAATGTAATGAATATCCAAAAAAGTGTTATTTCAATTGCAAACTGTTAATTCAAAAGGGGTGGTGCGTAGGCGGAAACAATGGAAAAAAAGGATAAAAAAGTGTTAATTCAACTGCAAACTGTTAACCCAAATGGTTTTAACTCACATGGTTAGGTGGTGTATTAAAAGTACAGGGGGTTGGTTATAAGGTCAGCTATTTGTACCGTTATAAGGCTAAGTCAGTTTTCTTGCACTAAGGTCAAGTCACTTTTTTGAGTAGCATGATTTTTGGGAAAATAATCTTTAAAATCATGTCTTTTTACGTATTTTTTTTTGGATGAAGACCACGTCAAGTATCACAAACTTTATTTGATATAAATTATATCACAAGACAAAATTGTATAAGTGATAACGCCTAGTAAGGGTAGGGGCGCCAAGTAAGCGTAGGTTTCGAAAAACACGAAACCTACCTTCACTTGGCGCTTTTTTTGTACCAGGTATACAGGTTTACAATACGGAAAATATGATCGAAAATTGAAAAAAAAAAACTGCCGGTTAACGGATACATGCATGGGGTTTTTGCTGGAAAATTTCTGAGCAAAAACTGACGGTTAATGGCAAATAGACCAGTTAACAGGGTGCCGGTTAACGGCGCACCCTGTGTACCTAAAAAGTGGTTACAGATAAGTCTCAATTTATGTAAATGGCGAAAGCATCCAAAAAATAACATAATGGCAGTATGTAACTTTTCCACATACTGAAAAAAATGTTTTTCCACATATCGCAGAAATATGTCTCGGAGACATACTGAAAAAAAAGTCTCCATATGTCGCCTAGGGTTAGGGTTATACTTTTTTTTTTCAGTATGTCTCCGAGAACATATTTTGCGATATGTGGATAAAACATTTTTTTCAGTATGTGAAAAGTTACATACTGTTACAATATGTGTGATATCAAGGATATCATTTTTTACCATAAAAGTAGACAAATTAAAAAAAAAACCTTTCAATTAAGATGAATAGAGATTTTAAAAAGTGTGGATAAGTCGTCTCAGCGGTATAGTTTTAAACTAATAATATGGATAGCGTTCTAAGGTCTGTATCCAAAAAAACGGAAGAAGCTTCTGGAAGACATGGTTTTGTAGCATTATTTTCTGAAAAAAACATGAATTTGTCTAGGATCTTTTCGGAAATTCGATACAAATTTCATCAAAACTCTTTTTTTTCTTTTTCACTCTCAAAATTACCAACACCACCTTCCAAAGTATACCACGATGTACCACTTATGTACGTAAATTAACAAAACATTTTGAAAAAAGGTGTTAAGTTACGTGATTTTTGTTAAGTTACGTGATTCTTGTTAAGTTAAGGGGCGTTAAGTTACGTAGACAGGCGGTGTATATTATATACTATATTATATAGTATATTATATACTGAAAAATCACATGGTACTTCATAGGGTGCGTAGTTATTGTGCAAAGGTGGTCCTCAAAAGTCGCACGGTAAGCGTTGTTTTGCAAGCTAACTGCTCAAAGTGTAGTCGGAAATGTTGAACATTTCCCCCAAAAAAACATGATTTTGCAAGATAGCGGCAGGATCTTTTTCTCGAAATTTTGGCAAGATACAAAGATTACAGATTTGGATCTCTGATCAGGCGGTATACCGTGGAAGTCCACGTAAAGGTTCCTAAGATGGTTGTAGCTGTTTTTTTATGATTTTAATTAAAAACTTCATTGTTAACCAATTGGAAGCTCGAACAAAAAAAAAGTCAGAAAATAATTTATGAGCTAGAAAATAGTAACTTATTTTGAATTCAATTATTTTTCGCAAGACTGCTCAGTGCGTGGGTGAATATCTCGTTAACAAATTTTGTTCTTAAAACTCGCAATATAAGCGTCCGATTGGTAATTTTCTTAAGATTACGAAAATACAGTGCTACTCATCTTTTAACATAAATTTTTGTCGTTTTTTCCCCACATTGTCTAAATGGCTATATTCGATTTTTTGACGTATAGAAAAAAAAATCGAGTTTGGCTATCAAGTAAATAGGAAATACAAACTGTGGAAATTCCTCTGAAAACGCTTAGTAGTCTAATAAAACATTATCTGGAGACCCGACTGGCTCTAACAAATAGCCTTCTATCGGGTTCAATAACTAGTTTTGAAATAATGACGTCTTCTGCGTAAAGGGCGGTTTAAACTGCGAAGTGAGGTCGTAACCGGGTGGCGTAAGACTTGAAGCAAATCGTCATAATCAAAAGAGGACAAAGGGTAAACATGATCTCCAATTTGTACATCACACAGTTTGTACGTCACACAATCGGGCCGCCTGTTTGAACGCTCATGTCGAAATTCATCATAGTTTAACAATTGTTTTGAAAATATTTAGCAATAAAGAGGGGTGACAAAGTAGATTCATACAACATAACATGTTATGTTCATTATTTATAGCAGATTTAATGATGACGGAGAACTTTTCAAGTCAAAACAGCAGTTTCTGCACGAGCGGGAACACCCGCCTGATAACTGGGTGCATGATAACACCGCACCCGGTTTATATCAGAAGCTCTCAGACCCCCATTAAAGTCTCTAATAATTCGGACTCTAAGAACTTTCTAAAACTTCTTTGTTCTTGTGATTCTGTGTAACCATACTCGAACTTTGACTTTCCGCTCTTGAAAGTAATCCATCTATTTTGACCACTGTATCACAATTACTGTATGATTCGATATTTATGCTGTAAAGTTAAGAGCGTCCTTAATAATTCTTCGGAGCTAACAGTAAACGCTTAACTAATGGCATGTCATGCAAACGCTTTTATAATTAATAACATCATTCAAACATTTTTTGTACTGTATATCCTTAACCCTACATGTAAATAAATTTGGCTTTTTTGACCTGTAAAACAGAGGTCACCTGTATGAGGTTAACTGTCCGTCAACGGTCATGCACAATTTGTGAAGCTACCCACCGTGTAGGTCCGATCAAATTATACAAAACATCTTCCAGATTTTTTCGCCGCTTGAAGTCAAAAAATCCAAATTTCTTTTATTTTATTTTTGAGAATGAGCCAAATTGACAAAAATAAAATATTAGTGATCAGGACTCGGCAAAGCCAGGCATTTTCTTTGGCTGGGCTTGGTTTGGCTTTTTCCGCTCTCGAAAAATATTGGCTTGACTGGGCTTTTTTCCCTCTCGAAAAGTTTAGGCATAGCTCGGCTTGGCTTTTGACCCCCGAAACAATTGGCTTCGCTTTAAAGAAAACAATATTTATTTGAGTTTTAGTAGCACTAAATTAATCGTATTCTAAAATTGTGCGACACTTGTAATGTAAAAGATACTGTATGTACTCGATGTGTTATTTTACATTTTGGTCGGATTTTGTGGTATCAAATGTTTTGTGGTGGTGACCCTCCGGATGCATTCGATATTAAGAAGTTTAGCCCAATTATTTTATAGCGTTGATATATACTTACCAAACAACACAGAAAAATAGAATGACTTTATGGTCCGAACAAATGGACCAATAGTTTTCAACTTCAAAAGAAATGAACTCAAGTTCGAAAGCGGGAACTAGACTTTAATCATTCAAAGTTAAGAAGGAAAATATATTAATTTAAAGGTATAATTCATAACTTATATATAATCCATATCGCATAATTGCAGATTTTGTTCCAGATATTTCGCCTTTCGGCATTCTCAGTGGAAGGTGTTTTTGCGGCTAATATGCCGAAAGGCGAAATATCTGGAATAAAATCTACAATTTTGATATATGGATTATGATTATAAATAATCATTATATTTAATCATTATACACCACCTACCTACGTTAGTTAATACCACGTAAATAAACAAAATTCACGTAAGTTAACAAAATTCATGTAACTTAACAGTCTGCTCACGACAAATTTTCCGCTTATGGACCTTAACCTAATTCACGTTAAATGAACACCTTTTTTCAAATGTTTTGTTAATTCACGTACGTACGTGGTACACCATGGTGTACTTTGGAAGGTGGTGATGGTAATTTTCAGAACGAACCAGAAAAGGAAAAAAAATGACAATAAAATGTAATATCTTGAATATGACAAAAAACGCTATAAGCATTTAAAATTATTTATGAAAATTTATGATTTTTAACCTTGGGTGAACAAGAAACTTTTGCAATGTCTTCCAGATCTAACGAGTAAAATTAGTCAACTAACAATTACAATCCCTACTTCAAAAGCTTTACAACATGACGTCATGATTCAAAAGCGTCCCGAAAAAAAGGTTAACGTTTTCATTAACATATTTAAACTTGTTCATCGATAAAACGCACGCTAAAATAAAAAAAAACCCGAAAAATTACTTTTAAGGGTCAACAAGTGCTCAAAAGTTTTACGAAATGAGGCCATCTTAAAGCAAGGATTGTACTTGGATTTGAAATCAAGGTTCGACGTGTGAACAAAGCAGTTAGTTTGATGAATTTTGATACGAGCTTTACGTATTCATTAATGGTCGTTGCCGATTTAAAATACAATCTGATTTCATTATGATAATCGCGTTATTCCAAGTCTGATTGAACAAGGCACATTCTGCTTAAAAGCTTCATTCGAAAAAAACGCATCTATGCTTGAAACATTTTAATATTTTGGACGTATTTGTCTGAAAACACTAATTATAATTATAAGTGGATTTGGGTTTCACCGAAAGACACAAGTGAATAGAATGTTTGGAAATCATTAAGCGTGGAATACTGAATAACTTCACGTGAAAATTTGCTCCTTGAGCCGGGGGAAGAACATACGCTTCCTGGCCTCGGATGTTACTAACTGATGTTGACAATATAGCCAGAAAACTAACGGTAACCTCCAGTAAGTGGGGTTCTATGAATCAAGATTAATAATAAAGGCAAATAATGTTGCCAAATATAATTTTTGTTAAAATTTGGAGCCTTGGATCAAGACCCTTTAATTTTAGTTTAACTGTTGGGGGTCACATTGTGACCGTCACATTGTTACACCAGAGGGTCACATAAGGGCCTATGTGCCGTCACATCGCATGTTCATAAAAAATGGAAATAAATCGATCGTAACCTATTTTTGGTCAAACTTCGAAAATTTTTCTTTTTTTTCATCATGAAATAATATTTGATCGTAAAAAATCCACAAAAATCCCTGAAACAAGTCTCCCGCTGTAAAAAAAGTAGTGGATTCGGTTATCCAAATTAGAGAAATAACTTTTAGTATTTGTAGACCTTATGACTGTCAATCTCCGTTTTTTATATTTATTATTTATTCAAGGGTTTTATTGAAAACCCAAAAATATATGCAGTCCTTACTCCTTTTCGAGACGTTTTCAGTAACTTTTTTCGAAATTCAGTTCTCAAAAATAGCGTCCGAAAAGTAGCATACTCCAAAAAAGGATTTTTTTTTCTATTGAATGGCCCCATTTTGGCCGAAAAAGAGTCCAAAAAGGAGCGTTCCAAAAAACAAACGGCTCAAAAAAAGCGTCCCAAAAAAGTAATCTTGAAAGTATCCTGAAATCAAGTGTTCGAGTAATGTAATTAAACACTGGAATACTGTTTGTTGACAAGGAACTCATAATAAAGGAACTTGGATGACTGATCAGTGTTTAGAACATTCATTACATTTTAATGAAAATAAACTTTGATGCGCGCCAGGCAAATTCCGTCTCCTTATTTTTTTAATTTTACACGAATGTCATATAATATAGTATTTTGTGAAAACATTGCTGGAACGATCTAGTATTTCTTTTTGGAAAAAGTACTTTTGCTAGAACACTGTATATCTTGCGTAATATTTTACATACGTCGTCCTACGGTAGGGAAAAAAGGTGTTAAGTTCCACGACTATTGTTAAGTTCTAGGAATTTTTAAAAGTTAAGTAGACAGTGCGTGCGTGCAAATTTCGAAGAATTGCCGAAAAAAGTTATTAAGTGCCAGGCCTTTTGTTAAGTTTAGGGGTGTTAAGTTCCGTAGACAGGCGGTGTATTTTCAATTTAAAAAAACAAAACAAAAAACGGTATGAGTTCGGTGTACTTGTCGAGCTTACATAACGTTTTTGCTTATTAAGCCGTAATTTTCATTTTACTGTGATCAATGTCAGGTTATACAGGCTGCCCACTTTCAACATTTCAGTTTTAAATACTCGCGCAATATTCAAAACTATGTCGATTACTATATTGGCCAACTTGTGACGTCAAATTTCGCCCCTCGCCCTTTATTATTGTTTTGTGAGACATTGAAGTTTGTTTGGTAAGATTTTATTCTTTATTCACCGAATTTTCGCTATTACAGCATTATCAAGGTTTTGAGATACATATCGTAACTAATCAAGAATACAAAAAGAACATGAACATTCTACAAACGAATTCTAGAATGTTTAAGAAATACAAAATGACAAAACAAACAAACACCTGAATATAATACAAATATATGTTGGCGCACTGAAAAATTAAGTAATTTTATAACTCCTTTTATCAAAAAGCAAATTCCAGTGCAAGAGAAACCGGGAACAGTATATAAGTTCACTTGTAAATGTGAAAAAAATAGTTATATTGGAGAAACCGGGCGGCCCTAAAAGGCGCGTATTGCAGAACATAATAGGCGGTCTAATAACAGCGAACATATATTTGAATGTGAAAACTTTTTAACTGAAAGAAAAGAAAAAATCGGAGAATTTTTTACTCCTTCGGAAAAATTTAATTTTATATCAGAACGCTTTAATATAATCGAACCTAACTGTTTGGACTACAATTATCGAAAAAACTTTGAGGCCAGTGCGATAACAGTTTTTAAACCGAAATTAAATGCCCAAGTAGCCCACAAAAAAGTTACGATTATATAGCATAATGGAAGTAGGCTCTTATGTTTGAGCATAGGACGCCTACTTCCATATCCATACAATATATTTTGTCATTTTGTATTTCTTTAACATTCTAGAATTCGTTTGTAGAATGTTCATGTTGTTTTTGTATTCTTGATTAGTTACGATATGTATCTCAAAACCTTGATATTGCTGTAATAGCGGAAATTCGGTGAATAAATAATAAAATCTTACCAATCGCCCTTTATTAATGTTAAATCAAAAAAGGAAAGGTTCAACTGTCTGAGAATATTGGCCAATATAATAATCGATTATTTTAAACTGAAATTTTGAGAGGGGACAGCCTGTACATCCTCAAACTATTATTTGAGATACCTTAAAAGCGATTATTGATCATAATCGCTCATCTAATCAATTTGTGGTTGAAAACAGTGTGTACCGCAAAACAGAAGTTACAAACTATGTTTTTGAGTGGTTTTTAGTACGTGTATTTAAGATAATAAAACAATAGTCAACAAAGCAGTTCCGGGCGAAGTTCAACTCATTACTAATGCATTAATTAGAGCACTAACGGTGACATACGGTAGTCTAGTTGCCTTACAGCTACAAAACAAAATGCCAGTATTGTTACGTTTGTCAGTTTGTTAAATCTATGTTACGTGAATGGGGTGCGCGGTTATCTGGCCGGCATTCTCGCTCGTTCCTTTATCTAGCCGGATTATAGAGGAAAATTATTTCAGCTAAGCCGGCCACGCCCATTACCGTTATATGGCCGAAAATTCTCAAAAGAGAAAAATTTTTGTAAACTCTTTTTGTTTATTTTTATTTTTCATACATATTCATACATATTCACTACACCAGGTACGCAGTTATCAGGCATCTAGTTATCCGGCAGTTCGTCTCGGAGTTATCAGGCACCTGCGCAGTTATCAGGCACCATGCTCAGTTATCAAGTACCCTACGAAATTTCCCGCTCGTGCTGTTATCAGGCAGTTTTTTGCATCTTCCCCCTATACCGTCTACGCTCTGCGCAGTTATCAGGCAGGTTTTTTTCGCTCAACCTGCCTGATAACTGCGCAACTGGTGTATCATTTAATAAATTTTTATCTAAAGTTAATTTAAAGATAAATCCCTTTAAAAATTTCGTATCTAATAACGCGTTTTTCACCCAATAACGACCTAAAGGGTTATAGCATTTCAATATAAGTGAGAAACGTCTCTTGGAACTCACACTGTACATAATGAAGATAAATGTTTGAGAAGCAAACCGTAAAATAATGTCAAAAAACCACGTGATGTTATCACTTGAACGATCAAAACGCGAAAAAAATTAAGTATGAAGCAGATCATAATATTTGAAGTTAAAAATGCGTACGATCCTTTTTCCGAAAAAAAATTCGGTTTTCGTACAGATATAACGGTAATAAAATACAAAAAACGTGTCCAATTGTGCCGAATGAAACCGAAATCTTAGTTTAAACAAAATGAATCAAAGTCAAAATGTAATGAAAATCAAGGGCGTCAAATGTTTAACATATGTCAGTTTTCTTGAAATTGAGCGTCTAAAATTCCAGAGTATTTTTTTTTATAAATGCAGGTGATGTGAGACATAACGTTATTTGACCATAGTATTGAAGCGTTGAAAATGATTTAAATTCATGTCAAGTACAAGGTGTTATTCAAACCAGTAGAAAATGTGAAAAAGAGAATTGAAGAAGGCAACGAAATCTAAACCGAAACAAAGGTTGTCGAAAAAGTACAACAAAGAACGTGAAATAATAAGACGCAAAAATATATTACAGTTGGTGAATTAAGAAAGTGACACTTTTGTTTTCGATTTTTTGGTCAAAAACTGTCACTTTGTTGCAAACTATCACTTCGTTCCGTCATTTTTGCCTATTTTTACCCAATTTTAAACCAATTTTAGCTAAAAAAAGGCCGAAAAGTGTCACTTCAATACAAACTGTCAATTCGTTACCTGTAAACTCGTTACCAGACTTATTGTAACCTTGAACAGGGCTCGGCAAAAGTTTCTCTTCCTCAAAAGTTCTTTCGAACTGCCAAGGAAAACTGAGGAAATTTTTTTTTTTTGGATTGGTCGTTGAGCACATTTTTTAACCTAATGGAAGAATAATTTTGAGAATTTAAGTACCGTGACGATTCAAATCATCTCTACAACTTTTATAATTTTGTAAATAGAAGTTTATTCTTTTTCACCGAATTTTCGCTTTACAGCATTGTCAAGGTTATGAAAATATACCGTTTGAGTTTTTGAAAATAACCACAAATTCTCCATACTCTATTTTTACGCGTATGACTCTCTTAGTTGAAGTTTAAGCCAATCAACGCCCTCGAATTTCCACGCATCAAGACCACACTTCGGAGAACTGTAACTACTAGACAGTGAAGTGTTATGAGAATATGATTGTGGGCGTTGTGATATTCTTTTTTATTCAGAATTTGTGGCTATTTTCAAAAAACTCAAACGGTAGTAACTGATCAATGATACAAAAACAAATTTAGCATTAAACTCACGTATTCTAGAATATTTAAAAATAAAACTGTAATTTATATTTGTTAATTCAATAGTTATATTTATATTTGTTAATTTTCGCTTTACAGCATTGTCAAGGTTATGAAAATATAGTAACTGATCAATGATACAAAAACAAATTGAGCATTAAACTCACGTATTCTAGAATAATTAAAAATAAAACTATAATTTATAATTGTTAATTCAATAGTGTATGTTTATAGAAGTATCCATTAATCTATATAAAAATACTATTTATGACTACTAGCCCTTAACTTTGAAAGAATTAATTAGCGGTCATTTTTTGATACTGTTACTAATCGAGTTCCAGCCTGAGATTCCCAGGAATAAATTATCCTTTCACACGTTTTATGTCAATACGTGGAAAACTATTAAAATTGTTTCTTAATTATTTACGTTGGGAACGCAAGACACCATTTCTAATTGTACGAGGAATATTCACGGCGATTGGTTCTGGGCATTTTAATATATGCAATTATTCCATGAAACTCGTAACAATCGATATTCAAGGGTAACTGGCCGTGAATAATACTGTTAGATTAAATAATCATTTTTTTTCCTCGGGAATGTCCAAATTGAAATTCGAATTTAGGTATCACAGTCTGTGTATCTTTTGTTAACTTCAGTGGAATTTTTGGCATATTCATTTCCAGATTTTTTCTGGGATGTAATTTTATTGGATCCTTGTGTTGAAAATATTTGCTCAAATCAAGCAATTCTCGTATATTCATTTTTATATAATATAAATTGATTTCAATATTATAAGAGTGGGTGCCCAAAAAGTGTCGGTAGTTGCTTTTTTGATATATAATCAAACAATTATTTATTGTT
The DNA here is from genome assembly GCA_004367875.1 of Oikopleura albicans. Lineage (NCBI taxonomy): Eukaryota > Metazoa > Chordata > Appendicularia > Copelata > Oikopleuridae > Oikopleura > Oikopleura albicans. The sequence goes on from SCLG01000022.1 coordinate 144,905, forward strand.
CGATATTAGGGTTGCTAGTTTTAACATTGTTTCTCATAGAAATTTTTACTTATTTTTGGTCCAGTAACAGATTCACCACCTGCGCAGTTATCTGGCCGACATTTTGCCTAAAATGTTTTGTTACCTTATATTGGCATGATAACTGCGCAGGACGTAGGCGGACTGTCTGCAAAATTCTCGGAATAAGACGGCCAAATAACTGCTGGCCAGATAACTACGCAGGTGAATAAGAAATTTAAATTGTATTCAAATCGAGATTAATGTTATTTTAAAAGTTGGCAAAATAAAATTTATAACGAAAAAAATAATTATTACGTAAACACTTAACTCGCGTAATGTTGGGTCTGCTTTTATAACAAATGGTGTCCCTAATAACGGTTGTTTTTCAAAAATCATTAACCGGCCATTAGTTCGCACCCCCTCCAAATATATGTCAAAGGTGTTCTAAAGCGGTCAGCTTTATATAAATAAGTTAAAACCGTTACTGGACGGATATTTAAAAATTTCATAACCTTACTGTCGAATATACAGATGAATTAAATTGAAAGTACATATAAATATTATACCAGATTTTGTTACGAAGTACAAATTCATCCCTGGAGTACCTAACAAATTGTTCCGAGGTATTATTTAAGTCATAAAGGTTGTAGTTGTTGCCTAATTTATAGCATAAATTTCATAAAAACTGACCACACCATTTGTAGAGCATATTGACCTTATATTACATCCCTGGTCCGAAAAAACGCTAAGACTAAGTATATGATTTAACTGTTAGAACATTTTTTGTTTAACTCGCAGAGGGAAGTGTGTGCATATATGCACACGACTTAGTTTTTCGTCGATTTAAGGCATAAGGAGGCCCCGTAAGGCAGAATTGGTATTGTCGACCCCCCGTCCTCAACTTTTCGAGAAAATTCCAGTTCCGGTATTTATTTTTTTTGCGCAGGTTGTACATTTCATACAGCTCTCTAGGCGGCCTTGGTGGCCCAAATCAATTTCTTAATAGGCATATCGACGTAGTTTGACGAGCTTTACTCGGTTTCGCCAGTTTTACCAGAATTATTGCGAATTCTTTTGAATTTTTAAGTGTGTGCATACGTGCACACAATTTTCCCCTACGGGTTATCAAAAAGTCCTTCCCCTGAGAGTTAACACTACTGTAGGTTAAATTTAAAATCTTGGGCTATCAGTTATAGCCTATAACTTATGGGCCAAAAGTTATGGCAGTTTTGAAAAGCATCGCGAAGAGCATATAGATGCGCTAAAAAGTGGTAAAATAACCCAATCTTGGTAAGATAACTACTGGTAAGATAACTTGTCAGGTACTGTATATAGTTAGTTATTTTAACAACTATTTGTCTGAATAATTGAATTTTGTTAAGATAATTGAGTAAGGCATTTGGTCAGATGATTGGAAATCTGGATACGTTTTGCTCCAAAAAGTGTTAAGATAACCCATTTTTGTTACAATAACTGGTGTTAATATAACTGATTAGGGGGTGTATAATAATAAATTGTTATTATTTTTAATAATTGTGTCAATTGGATCTTTAATCAAATCCGATCAAGAACACTTTAAGGATTAAGGTTATTTTCCTTTTTAATTGGCTTAACAAATGAAAATTATTTTCTTGGATGAATCAAAATTAATAACGAAACCGTATCATTTTTTTCGTAACGTTTATTCTTGTTTGAAATGTTTTTTATTCTACGTCAAACAAAATTGTAGAGTTTTGGAGACACTTGGGGATCACCATAATAAACTCAAGAATTGCGTATTTTGAATTAGAATAAAGTCTTGAGACAAAAGTAATGGAGTCACATAATTGTAAAAGCTGATAAATGTATAAACCCAAGGAACACCGGTGCCAAATGTATAAAACTGTTTATGGAATAATTAGAGGTGAGCGACGCTCACTGAGCGTTCAACGAAAAGGATGATTTTCGGATGCAATACAAACAAACTATTTTTATTTACAAAACGGATATGGACGTGCAATAGACGGGCTTATAGTATTTACTTAATTGAAAAGGTAAAATGAATACAGCCACTGCGCTGTTATCTTATCACCCGTTATCTTGCAGATTTTTTTTTTGGCCAATTTTCCAGGAATCCCTATCTTTATGTGTTAAACACTGCGCTGTTATCTTGGACATGTCCCCGTTCACTTCAATATTTTGCGATTTTTTTTCGTGCGCAAGTTGCAAGATAACAGCGCAAGGGGTATAATATTAACGTTCAACGTATTGTTCCTCTACAGTCCTTAATCCCAACGGAAACTTTTTTGATTCTCGCACGTTTCGTCGCAAGCGGAGCCAATTGACCTTAACTCTCAGAGGAGCAGTGAATTGATAACCCGTACGGGGGAAGTGTGTTAATTTTAATTTCTTAAGATGCGTCGCACAATCGTATTTCGTGAGACTTTTTATTTGTGTCCCATATTCGTCCAAATTTTTCACGCCGACAAATAAAAGCAAATTTTATTAAAACTTAAAATATTTGTTATAGAGTTATTTACCGGTATAAAACTCACTTCAAACCAGGGCTCGGCACAATTGGCTCGCTTTGGCTCGCTCGGAGCCAAAAATTGCAATTTGGTTCGGCTCGGCTCGGCTCGGAAATTGACCTAGAGCGAGCCGAGCCGAGCCAAAAAAATTTTGTTGCCGCAAAAAGCGAGCCGAGCCGAGCCAAAAAAATCAAGTGTGCCGAGCCCTGCTTCAAACGAACTTTTCCGAAGTAACCGCATTTTTCGTTCTAACTTATTGAATCGTACAGAGTATTTAAGGACACAACTCAAGTGGGAGAAATCAATTTTACGTTATATTAAAGCCTTATCATTAAAAAAACAAGTACCATTATGTAATCTGCGGTTTACTGAAGTTTTTCGGTATTTGTTTTATATTATTACAAAGTTTATTACTGGAGTTATTCTTAAAATGTCTAAACCCGGCGAATATTCAAGTTGAAGAATTCTATGAAAGTACGAATTTATCAGAGATAAGACTCACTTATCACGTGATCGGTTGAACTTGGCAAACAAGAGAAATATTCCAAGTCCTGAAAAATCGAGAAGGCAACAAGTTCTCTTTTGCCATAGACTCTCATTTGATTGGCTAAGTAAGACGTTTGTATGACATCTTAGTGCACAAAAACAACCCGACAGTAACCCCTGTAAGAGGGATGGTTATAAAATTGTGATTAAATTTCGTTTGGTATGAAAACAATTCAGATTGTGCTGGCCTTAGATCAATCAAGTTTGCATCATGAATAGCTTGTTCGGACTAACTAATTGAACTTGTTTCACATTCTCTGCCATTCATTTTCTGTTAACATTCATCAAGGATTCGACGAAGTTTTTTGTCTAAGGATGGGTCAGTTGTGTTGTTAATAAACTGTACTCTAGGGAGAAAACGTTTAACTCAATAAGTATACAGTAAAAAACAAACAAAAAATACTTAATGTTAAAAATTGGATAAACAGTTTTATCAATTCGACATTTTCGCCAAAATTTTAAACCTAAAAAATTCTAGAATTTTGAGGCAAAATGATGTTCGTCATGCTTGATAACAGCCAATCAGCGTTTAATATGAATTTCCGCCATTTTTTTCTTTCGTATTTTCTAGATAGCCATACTCGTATTTTTTCCGCACTTTAAAAACTCGAATATCGCTATCTTGAAAATGGGGGGAGAACGACGGCGGAAATTCATGCAAAACGCCGAGTACGACATTAAATTGTAAAAAAAAACATAAAAAGAAAATAATTTGTATACAAGATAACTAAACAATCCTTAAGATAAAAGGTCATGTTAACCGACAGTTCTTAATTGTACAACGTTCACCCGTATATTATTATTTTTTTCAAATTTCCGAATACTGTAATTGACCTCGAACACGTTTTTTGTGGAGTTGGGCGGAATCAAACGTTCCTCCATGTTTTAACCCTTTGAGAAAGCTCGGTGAACAAATGTTTTGAATTGTATTTACGAGGTACAGACGCTTTGCTACGGCCTTATGCACCAAAATTGAAAAATGAAGTGGCAATTGATCTCGGAATAACAATTGCTATTCCGATTCAATTAGAACTCACGTTTTAGCCCTTTTTCGACAATTTTGTTTTTTTTCAAATTGAGCGAAAACGTTATGCAGAAATCAAGTATGAAGAGTTATGTAAGAAATAACGTTTTAAGATTTAAAGTTAGGTTCAATATAATTTTTGACAGCATAACCGTTTTTAAAGGTTCGAAAATGTACATGTTACACACCTATTGTACATACCATGTACTAATATAATATGAATACTAGTATAATATGAATAATAGGTGTCACCTGGTAATTTGAGTGTTTTTTTTTATTGAAACCAGAAAGGTTTTTGAGAAAGTGATCCATAAATATATTAATATATTAAAGTTGATAGATATGAGGTCAAAGATTTATTCCGTTATGACTCATGACTTACTTACTGTATGACTCATATCTTATGACTCATGACTCATAACTTATGACTCATAACTTATGACTCATAACTTATGACTCATAACTTATGACTCATAACTTATGACTCATAACTTATGACTCATAACTTATGACTCATAACTTATGACTCATAACTTATGACTCATAACTTATGACTCATAACTTATGACTCATAACTTATGACTCATAACTTATGACTCATAACTTATGACTCATAACTTATGACTCATAACTTATGACTCATAACTTATGACTCATAACTTATGACTCATAACTTATGACTCATACCTTATGACTCATAACTGATGAC